>VZTB01009914.1:18388-51433 GCA_013397245.1 Thryothorus ludovicianus
TTCTGTTTTTTTTTTAATTTCTCGCTGCTCTCTCCAAGCCGTCGCGTCTCTGCCAAAAAAGCTGGAAGAGCGGGGGAGCTGCCAAGGCAGGCGGTGGGGGAGGACGGGGGGACAGCACCCCCCGGCATGGGGACCACGGGAGTTTAGGGTGATGGATGTGTGTTGCATCGTGACTGGCACCTGAGTGGTCTCGCATCCCGGGTGACACCGGGGGAGTTCGCATTCCAGGTGGTATCGACCTGAAAGGGAATCGGGGGTAGGTGGGGATCGGCGGGGTGAAGGGATGGGGGTGTCCGAAGTGCAGGTGAGAATTCGGAGGGTGCCGCTCCAGCCGCGGGGCGCAAGGGAAAGGATCGGCGCCATGGCCGGTACCGTGCCAGGTGCCAGTGCCCCGTGCACGGAGTCCGGATCTCTGTGCCGGTGCCAGTACCGTTGCCCGGTGTCCAGATCCCGGTGTCAATGCCAAGTGCCTGGATCCCGTGCCAGGTGCCGGTGCCCGGATCCTGGTACCGGTGCCCAACGCCCGGGTCCCGGTGCCAGTGTCCAGATCCCCGTGCCCGGATCCCGGTGCCCAGATCCTGGTACCGGTGCCGGTGCCCAGCGCCCGGGTCCCAGCGCCAGTGCCCCGATCCCAGTGCCAGCGCTGGATCCCGGTGCCCATCCCGGTGTCCGCCGGCGGTGGCCGTTAGATGGCGGGCGCGGGGTGTGCGGCCACCAGTAGGACAGGAAAACGGCATTTTGCAGGAAAACGTGCTGCCGGGCCCCGGGGGTCCCCTCCAGGCCAGGGGTATCCTGGGGACACGAAGCGCCCCGGCCGGGGCTGGTGATGGACACGCGGCCCCCGCGACCCCCAGGGGTGGTCTTGAGGGGGGGTCTGGCTGCTGAGCCCCTTCCAGCCCCAACCCCTTCAGGGGCTCTGGGTTCCATCAGCTCCCAGCCCAAACTAGGTCCTGTGTGTCCCCACTGAACTCCTCATCCCCCTTTTCGGGAATATCTCTGGACAGGGCTTGGGGAGCAGCTGGGGCTGCAGTGAGTTAAAGGGTGGGATCAGTTACAGGATCATGGAATGGTTTGAGTTAGAAGGGACCTTCAAGACCATCCTGTTCCACCCTCTGCCATGGACAGGGACTTTCCACTGTCCTAGGATGCTCCAAGCTCTGTCCAGCCTGGCCTTGGACACTTTCAGGGATCCAGGGGCAGCCACAGCTGCTCTGAGCACCCTGTGCCATGGGCTCCCCACCGTCACAGAGAAGAATTTCTTCCCAACATCTAATCTCTCACTCCCCTCTGTCAATATGAAGCCATTCCCTGTGTCCTATTCCTCCATCCCTTGTCCCAAGTCCCTCCCCAACTCTCCTGGAGCCTCTTTAGGCTCTGCAAGGGGCTCTGAGGTCTCTCCGGAACCTTCTCCTCTCCGGATGAACACCCTCATCTCTCCCAGCCTGGCCTCAGAGCAGAGGGGCTCCAGCCCTTGGAGGATTTCTGTGGACTTGTCTGGACTTGCTCCAACAGCTCCACGTCTTTCTTATGCTGGGGACCCCAGAGGTGGATAGAACGTGGCAGGTGGGCCACAGTAGAAGGGGAGCATATATGTGGATGTGAATGAGAATCTGCTGTGTGGATGAAGGGCAGAGAATATAAAATAACCCTCTCCACTGCAGGTCCAGCACTGCCCCTTCCCTGCATGCCAAGGGTTTGAGACGCTGCTTATCTCAGTATCTGACTCCTCATGACCCCAGTGTGCTGGGAGTGGGAGTACGTGCATGAAAATTCCCTGTGTGCACCCCTTTCCTGCAGGGCTCCCTGTCATCATTCTCCCCATTCCCCACGTTCCTCCCACCGCTGCGGAAACTGGCAGCCAGTTATCAGTAAATCCACCCAGTTCCTCTCCGGCTGCACGAGGTGCGAAGGCCCGGCCTGGCCCCGACCTGGCCCCCATTTAAAGAAATGTGAGCTCAATCCACGCTCGGGACCGGCCCTCCGGAGCCTGCCTCTCTGGCTTATCTCAGTTCCCACCTTATTTTAGGGAAAGTGCTGATGGCTACGGCTGCAGGAATTCCGGGAGGTGGAAATTCCGGGGCGTTTTGCCCTCCACACCTGGTGCTGGGACACGCCAAGGAGGTGGGAAGGGGAGGCTGTACACGAGCCGCTCGGTTGGCTCTGCATGGAGGCAGATTTTCTATTCACCTGCACACGGCAAAGGGCTGCGGGCTGGGGACACAGGGCACGAGACAGGGAACGAGCATCGGCAGGGATGTCCGTTCGTCCGTCCGTCCCGCTGGCGTTGCCAGGTGATGTAATGCTTGAGCGAAAACACACGCGGTCGTTAAACACGAGCTCCTCGCTCCAGAGGAGCGACGCGGGAGCCGATGGATGCGGGACCGGCAGCTTTGCAGCGGCTCCAGCAGCCTTGGGGCTGTGATGTGGCCCGCGGGATGCAGCCCCCCCACCCCCGGGCGGGGCTGGCCGGGTGATGCATCCTCGATGCAAGCGTTTGCAAAACATGCAGAGAACAGGGCTAGGAAAGCGGCCTCGCTGGGAATCAACTGGGGCAGCTGGCCGGCTCTGAGGAGCTCCTAGCCCTTTGCCAGTGAAACGGCTCTGACTTTTGAATGCGTGTTTTGTACCTAGAAAGAATAGATGTGAGGCAAGATCTCCCCGCCCCTGGCACTTGCTCCGGGGAATGGGATCCAAACCCTTTGTGATTTGGCCGGAGCGCTCCGTGAGCCGCCCGCGTGGATGGGCTGGGAGCGTTCCCCCGAGCTTGCAAAGTGTCAGGAGAAGCTGTGGGGAAGACACAGACACGGGCACGGTCTGAGGGGAAAGGAGTAAGGCAGGAAACGCTTTCCACAGCGGAGTCCATGCGGGAAAGTTGGGGGGGAGTTTGATGCATGGTGCAATATCGGGGTGAGAAACCCCACGACGAGGGCTGCAGCAAGAGCACCTGCGACCACAGCCTGTACCAGCATGGGGGGTTCCTGGAAGCCATGGCAGCTCCGGGAAGGATGGATGCGCTCTGCAGGCAGTCGGTGACAGGTGGAGGTTACACACAGCTCCCCCGAACGCTGACATAGCTGCTGGGGGAAATGCCAAAGAGCCTTACGCTGCTGTGACCCGCGCGGGGAGCTGTCCCGGGGGTAACACCGACATGCAAAACAGAGAAAGTAAACATCCCTCTGCCATAGCTACGAGGAGCCCCACACCTGCTCGGCCCCCCGGACCCCAACCTTGCTCCGAGCGCTGTTGACGGCGTTGTCATAGGAAACGGCACTGGCCGGGTGTGCCGGGGCTTTGCGGTGCCTGCGCCGGATGCGCTCAAAGGAAAGGTATGTGCGAGGGGCAGGTCACACGCACGGAGGAGCAGGTCACACCCACGGAGTGGCCTCGTCACCGTCCCAGGGAAGCTGAGGCTGGTACGTGGCTTTGGAACAACCAAACTCACCCCGACCGTGAGAGCCTGAAGTTTTCATTCCTCCTGCGTCGCTGCTGAGCAAATGCCCCATGTTTGTGGTGTGTGCCAGGGAGGTGGTGAAGGTGGTGAAGGAACAGAGGAGCTGCCTCTTCCAATGCTGAGCATCCTTAGGTTTTCCTAAGGTTTTCACCAGTGTTAACTGCTGACCAACAGATCATCACCCCTGGATATGCTGTAGTAAGGAGTCTCCAAGCTAGAGAGACAGTCTGAAAAGGACACTTCTGTTGGACATCCCAGGGAGCATTCTCCCAGGACACGGGGCAGGCGGATTGTGAGGCACAGACAGGGCTCTGTGATACCTGACAATCAGGACATCTGCTCAGCCTTATTTTTAGCAAGTGACACCTTTTTGTTTTGCCAAGTCCCCCACTCAGAAGTGTCCACTGTTGTCCCCATGGCTCTCCTAATGCTAAAACACCAGGGATCTCTGGGTGCTTTGAGTGTGATCTGGGAATGGGTTCTCCATCTCTCCCTCCCCTGTGCATCCCGTTGCATCCCCCAGCACCTTTCCTGGGGGAACATTCGATCCCATGCACAGCCACAGCCCAACAGGACACCCACGTGGCACACACCTGGGGCAGCCAGGGAACCATCCTGTCCTTGGCGTGAGGCTGGAAGCCACCACAGACATATTCCAGTGTCATGGACAGGATATTAGGATAGAATCATAGAATCATGGAATAGCATGCATGGAAGAGACCTTAGACATTATCTGGTTCCAATCCCCTTGTCCCCACTATCCCAGGTTACTCCAAGCTCTGTCCAGCCTGACCTTGGACACTTCCAGGATTGGATTTTCCCAGTTGTCCCTGTACACTTGGTGCTGAGGTGTTTGTCAAGGCAGGAGGAGCATTGCCAGCTCTGCAGGGACTGTTTGAGGACCAGGGGGGCTCAGGCAGCCCCTTCCTGCCAGGTCTCATTGTCTGTTGGGTTTGAAGGCTCTTTTGGTCCCATCCATACCTCACCTATCCTTAACTTCCCATGAGTTCCTCTTTTCCTGGCAGTCTCTTCCCACAGTTGTTATGCCAACACAATGATGCTGCTTGGAGGGAGCAGAACCCAGGGACATGTGGGGATGCTCTTCCTTGACATGACCAACAGAAACAGCATCGCCCTTCCAGCATTAGAGAGTCACTTGGGATGTCTTGGGAATGTTTGTCGTTGGAGTCTCCTCATGATGAGAAGGGAAGACACCTTCCCCAGCCCCTGGTAGAGACCCTATCCCAGGTTTCTGTTTTCTGCTGGGCATGAACAACCAGGACCAGATCCATATCTCCTCCTTGGTAACCTGTCCCTCTCCTGTCCCTCCAAGGTGCTCTCGTTTTCCATCTTTCCACCACTTTTGGTGCCTGGTTCTGCCCCACTTTGGTCCCCCCTATATCTCTCCTGTATCCATGACCCCCTCACTGCAGGCCACACTTGGCTTCAAGCCCTGTTCCAGCTCTCCTTGCCTTAGTGTTCTAGCTCTCCTAGCAATATTTGTGGCAGTTCCTTCTCTGCAGGTTTTGCCTCTCTCACCCTCAGCCCTTTCCTCATGGATGACCAACTCTTCATGTGCTGGGAAGAGCCATGGAAGTGGCCCATGAGGTTGGGATTGCGTTGGAAGTGATGCAGCCGTGGGACTGCAGTGAAGGGATCTCCATCCTTGGACGTGTTCAAAACGTGCCTGGACACAGCCCTGAGCAGCCTGACCCGGCTTTGGAGTGCTCACTTGTTTCAAGGCTGGGCTGGGGACCTCCAGGCATCCCTTCCAACCTAAATCCTTCTATGATTTATATCAAATTCTCTCTGGTATTTCTGCAGTTCTGGGAAGCCTTTGGTGATGTATCGTTGAACAGCTCTGATCCGACTCTGGCCAAGGAGGGATTTACTGGTCCTGGCTCCTTCCATCTCATTCACATTGTCCTTCTCAAGGACGGCTGAACATCTGCTGCCCGTAGGTAACTCCAGGCCACCGCTCCCTGCCTGGGTGTGAAACCTCTGCCTGCCTCCATCCCCAGCTCTGACCTGTCCTCAGAGCCTTCAAGTGATTGTTTTCATTCTGCTCCCACTGTCTGGAGCTTTCCAAGTGTTGATTAAAAGGTACCATCTCTGCAAAACATGCTGTGCCTGAGTGGCTGTAGCTTTCAGCAAGGGAGACTCAGTGTTTACTGGAACGGTCAGCACCGACTCCCTGCCAGATGTCAGCTCTGACCCCCAGCAGTTTCGGCAGAAGATCTGCTTAAAATTTGGAAGGCTGTTTTGTATTCTTGAAAGAAAGGAAAAAAGGCAGGGTATATTTATCATGGAGATATTGCTTTCCACTGCCTGTGTGCTCTGTGATGGCCAAAGTGTGTTCAAAGAGACTCTCAAACCTCCTTTGTGCAGGGAGCAGGGCTGGAAAATCTCAACCCAGAAGGGGAAAACTGAAGCAAATCGTGGGCAACTGAGCACAGATATGTAACTGGTTACACTCAGCCAGAACATGAACTTTAGACACTGCCTGTGCTCCGGTTTGTGTCTGCAGCACAGAGGGGCCCTGAGGAAAAGGCTCTGTTATCTCACAGCCAGATCCTTGTGGTGCTGAGGGGAAACATAGAGCAGGCAGGGCTAGGCTGCCTCCCTCCCCTCCCAGTGCACCCTGCAAATGCCAGTCAATGGCTCCCAGAGCCCTGATAATTCCAACCATTACTCAGAGATCAAAAATCAAGAGCAGAGCTTCAAATTAAGAATTATTAAAAAACAAAAAAAAAAATAAAGAAAGAAAAAAGCACATACTTGGTATGATTTTCTGTTCTGCTTTTATAAGCCATAAGGTTTATGCCTCTGGCTTTTCTGTGAATCCAGAAGGGCTCAGAGTTTGCCTTTCAGCAAAGTGAAATATGAGCCTCCCTCAGGCACAGGACTCTGGGAGACGGGGATTAGAGAACCTGAGAGGCGAGTGATGCATTTGCTGATGGCAACAAGGCTGTGGATCCACAGAGGTTGTTCTTTCTCCAGAAGTTCCTCGTGGGGAAATGTAACTCCCCACACAGATTGGAGGACACCGGCCTGTCCTGCTTTGTGGTGACCTGGAGGCTGGAAGGGACCAGCTCAGCCATGGGGTGACCTTGAGATGAAGACCCTGTGCCAAAACACTTGTCAGGGTGGGGATCTGGCTCAGCATCCCTCTCCAGCCTCCTTGTCTGATCCCCAAAGAGGCATCACATGTGTGATTAAAAGCCCTGCAATCCTGAGATCTGAAATGTGGTAGTCTCTTTTCTGGGAAATGAGAGAAATCCTGCAAAAAGCTAAAAAAGTGCATTGCCCAGGGCTACAGTTGGCTATGTCTGTGCAGGCTCATGCCAGGTCACTCTGCCACTCTCCCAGAACTGCCCAGGGACCTGTAATTTTCCCATTATTTTCCCATTTCTGAAAGCACCTGCTGCTGAGGAAAGTCACTGTCCACCACTGGTCTGGTTCTGTCCTGGCAACTGGAAATATAACTGTGGGATTTAATGGCTTTAATGAAATAACATGGAGAGGAACCTGGGAAAGTGGTGCAGGAGGTCATGGGTCTGGGGGGTTGCCAGGTGAGGGGGTCTCCACAGCAACACGAGTGTGACAACAGGAGAAGGCAGAGGGGACCAGGGAGTGGGGTGAGAACGTGGCTGGATCAAGGCAAGGGGAGCTGGAACATGACTTGGAGCCACATGGTATGACCTGCAGTGCTGGGGTCATGGATACAGGAGAGATTTAGTGGCCAAGGAGGGGGGACCAGATGTCAAAATTGAGGGAAAGATGGAAAAAGACAGATCAGAAAGGGATGGGTGGTCACCAAGGAAGTGATATACATCTGGTCCGAGATAAGAGAGTGAGGAGGAGAGGTCAAAGGGACGGAAGGGATGGAAGGGATGGAAGGGATCAGTCCTCAGAGCTGGGAAAAGAGGGAACAAGAAGAGCTGAGACCTTGTGCCAGAGACAGCAGAGGGGTCAAGGGCTGAGCAAGGACTGGTGACACCAAGCAGAGGCGATGGTGGCCTGAAAGTCCTGCATGGGCTGACATCAGAAATGGCAGCTGTGACAGAGCAGAGGCAGGGAGGTTCCTGCTTTCATCGCAGCACCAGCCAGGGATTCCCTCACATCTCCTGGTGTTTCTCCAGAGCTGCATCTCTGCAGGACTCTGCCAATGCATTTCTGGCCATGTCTGTGCCATTCTTCTCGAGTCAGTGCTGTTCTTAAATCGTTATCCCTGAGCAGCAGCAGAACCACATCCTCCCTGAGATGGGCTCTGCCCAGCCCTGGCTGCCTCTCCCCATCCTGTGGGGCTGCTGGTCAGCACAGTCCTGCTCTTCAGCAGGGCCTCTGCTGGGAACATCTCCCCTGAGACGTCTCAGCCTCTGCTACCCTCTGAGGCATGGCATGGGAAGGGAAGCCAGGGCACCACTAGCCTGCAGCCCCCCACATCTCCAGACCCCACGGATGCCTCGCACAGCCGGCAAGGATCACCTTAACTCCCTCCCAGGGGTGTGTAAGGGCTGATCCAGAGCCTCTTCTTGCTACATCCCCCCAGAGCCTGAGGAGAGAAACACTGCCGAAGGAGAGAAGCCCCTTGGTTTGGGATGATGGACAGCATTTTGGGGGCTGTTCCATTGATTTCCTCCTCTCTCTCCACCAAGCCCCACACCAGATCTCAGCTTCCCAGGGGAAAGCCGTGACTTTGTCCGTCTGCTGGGGCTTGGCTCCGCTCCCGGGCAGCCCTGGGAGCCGCTGCCCGGTGCTGGCAGGTCCCGGCGTGCCGGTTCCCAGCGGCGTGTCTGGGCCGGGGGCAGCCGCGGGGCTCAGCCCGCGGGGCTCAGCGCTCGCTGCGCTCTGGCAGCGGCCCCGGCACAAGCGCAGCCCTGGCCCTGCCCCAGCGCACGCCGCTTCCTCCCGGCAGGCCGGCCAAGAGGAGTCAGCTGAGGACAGGAGCCGAGCCGGCAGCGTGGGGAAGGGGGTGACGGAGGACTGGGGCCGGGGCTGGGCAGTGCCAGGGAGAAGCCTCATGGAAAGGCAGTGGGATATTTGGGAATTGCTGCCAGATGCGCCACTCGTCTCTTCTGCCAGGTTTTGCGGTGTTTCTGGTTCCGTGCTTTGCCAGCGTCCATCAGCAGCCCCTGGAATTTGGGGCTTTTCCCTAACGTCGGAACTCCCGCACTGTCAGACACAAACAACCCGTTCCCTCCAAATTGTCCCTCTTGCACAACCGTCGCTAAATTTTCCTCCCAGCTGCCAAGTTTCACCTGTTGTCTCAAGCGATGTCATCTCCATCCCTAAAGTTCCTTATTCCCGCTGAGATTACAGAGGCTTCACTGTCCTCCTCTCTTTTATTCCCAGGGGCAGAGGCTGAACAGGGGCGATTCCTCCTGCCTCATGCTCCTGCCTGTCGGTTGTTTGAAGCTGATGCTCCCCATTACGTGAGTGCCTAGGCATCAGCCATGTGCCAAAAACTGCCTCAGGGATGGGCAGGGATGGAGGGTTTGAAAGCTTTCAGGTTCACCTCTCTGCTACCACTCAGGTCCTGCTTCCCACGGTGATGCTTTGGCTCAACTCAGCCAATTAAGACATTATTTGTAACCAGCACGTGGATAATGTTTCAATTTAATTAATTCAATTAGTCTTTGACTACAGTATATTGACTTGGGCCAGGTGAGCAGCTCGCTGAAGAGGCTGCAGACAAATAGAGCATTGATGAAATATTTCACCATTTCAAAGGAAAATTTGGGAGATGTTTTGTTCCAGTATGGAACTGGATTGTATATCAGGGCTGAACACATAAAGCAAACCCAGCCATTGCATTTCAGGCTGAAACAGGCTTTTTTCACTTTGAATCCAATTTATTAGGAATTTAGTTTTGGTTTCAGGGATAGAAATTGCAGAGATACTGGGTTTAGGTAAAACTCATAAGCATCAGGCTTCTAGGTCCATAGGAATTGCTTAGAGAAAGTATTTCCCAGTCCCAGAGGTGCTCCAGTGTTGGATCTGATCCACCTGATCAAATGAGAGGATGAGGAGTTGTGTTGTGGACTCAGGTGCAGATGGATGAGATACCCACAGCAGGGGCTGCAGGGCCACTGCTGTCATGTCTTAATCCAGGGGTATGGGAAAAGCAGCCAACAAGATGAAACTGAAGAAGCAGTGACACTATGAGCTGCCCTGGGAGTGCTGCAGGACAACATCCTCTGGATCAGCATCACTTTCACGAGACAGAGGTATTCAGGTGACATTTGTGAGGGTAAATATTCTCCCAGGGAACAGCCGGCCAAGCCCCTCCGGAGCTGGGGTGCTGGGAGCAGGCAGTGCCTGTGGCAGGAGGCATCTACCCCTGGGCAGCACTGGCACCGCCTGGTAGAGGCACGGGCTGCTCTGCTGATTCGCCCTGCCACCCCTGCTGGAGCTGCTTTTCCTCGCAGCACTTCACAACTCAGCACTCTCGAGTTAATTAGACAACCATCTGCCCCTTTCTCGCACATCATAAAAGCGTTTTTAAAGCCGGGCGATAAAAGGGAGCACTAGTCTGGGTCACTGCAGGCTCTGAGCCCGGCGCGGCCCCGCCTGCCGCGCTCCCTGGCCCTCTCTCAGACCAGGTGCGAACGATGTTTGAGTGCATCTGAACTTGCTCTGCTGCCAGCTTCCTTGAGAGACTCCCAAGTATTTCACAGCTCTCTCTCTCTCTCAGGCACACTTTGTTCTCTAACAGTCTCATACAGCCTGTCCCTGCTTAACTCTCCTGGCTCCCTCTCACTCCGGGTGCTGAGTTTCCATCTCCCAAAACCTGGGGGCTCGCCTGGTGCCAGTTTGTAGTAGTGACCAGCAGGTCTGTCCGTGCTTTGGTCTTTAGATGGCTTCAGGCTTTTCCAGGTGGTTTGGACAGTGCAACCTCTGTCCCTCCCTGAGCATGCCGGGTGCTGGACATGCCCCGAGAATGGCTTTGGGCACATCCTGGGGCTCACGGGTGCATGGGACAGTGAGGACACAGGGACAGCTGGTCCAGCTGCACTCATGCCTGTCACTGTAAATATCCAAAGAACTCCTCTTCCCTCACATCTGCCTGGAGGACATGTTTCCCTCCCATCCTTATGTGCAGGGCAAAACAACTTGCCAGATGTTTCATGTTAAAAACTCCCTTTTCCTCTTTTCTGCTTTCCCTAAAGAGTCTCAGACGGGGAGGTGAGGACCCTGTCTGCTCTGCTGAGGACCACCTAATCTGATCAGGTCCCTTCTGGCACGAGGCACATCCAGGCTGCCATCAACCTCACATTTGAAAATTGAGACGGAGTGCAGCCCTGGGCATGGAGCCACGGAGCAAATCGGGTGAACAGAGAGCTATGGAGCTGCAGAACCAGACCCTGCAGCATCCTGCAAACCCAGAGGGCTGTTTTCAGGAGTTCAGAGTTGTTGGAAAGTCACCAGTGTTGTGGCACCATGCGGCCTGAGGAGATCACTGGGAATGGGGACCTGCTGACCATCTACACAGGGGTCTAAACTGAGGGGAAAATCCTTCCAGATGCTCCCCAAGGAAATGTGTGTGCCAGCCCAGCTGAACAGACCTTGGGGTGGGTCCACCACTAGCCAAGTGGCCTCTGTGTCCTCTGACCAAGCACAGAAGGATGGGGAGATAGGAACATCCTCCTAGTAGGTGCTTTAGGAACCTGGGATTGGAGAAGGGAGATGGCTGGAGAAGGGAGATGTCTCCCAGAAAAGGATGTTCAGTGGCTGAAGAGAGGGAAAGTCACTGAATCATGCACTGGCTGAGGTTGGCAAGGTCGTCTCCAGTCCCCTGCTTGAGCAGGGACACCTGGAGCCAATCACCCATGGATCATGTTCATTGGACTGTGTCCATGGCTCAGAACAGTTCCAGGGCCCACTGTAAGACGGACAGAGGGGAGGAGCTGTACCCTGGGACACTTCAGGAAGGCCAGGACATTCTCCTCTGGTGGAGCCTATCTTCCTTGTCCTGTGTGGGGTTCCTAGCAGTTCTCTCTCCTGCACACCCATGGCACCATGACTTCCCTCTCTTGTAGCACCAGGATTACCAGCAGTGTCTGGAAGAACCTCCCCAGTACCTTCCCCAGTCTGCTGGGGAGGCTCTGGGCAGGTGGACCTCAGCCCTGCTCTCCTCCAGAGACAGGGAATGGGCAGGAGATGAGGAACAAGCAGAGCCCCAGTGTGTTCCTGATGTTCTTACAGCCCCTTCTGACATGGGTTTCAGGATCTCCTGTCCCAAGCCCCAGCACAGCTGAGGAGGCTTGGGGAGAATTGTACACTCTGTCCCTGCCAGCCTGGCATGGTCCCTGGCTCCAGAACAGCCCTGGCTGCTCGTGCCTGCCCAGATGCCTGGGACCTGGCTGTCCCAAAGGATGCTGAACTGTGAGCAGCAGGCCCTAGGCTATTTTTGCTGTGCTCAGGCCTTGCTCTGCATTCCTCTTTCCTTGGGCTATGTTTAGACAACTTTGCAGGACACACTCCTATTCCAAACCCATTTTTCTGCATGACTGAATCTCCACAAGAGAGGAGCAGGTAAAAGCCAAGTCAAAGCCACAGGCTCTGTGTGTGGCTGGGCCAGGTGGATGGCACAAGCAATGCTGGTGTTGGGTTTCCCTGGATTTAGCGGGGTCCACTTGTTCCCAGTGGATTGGGGTGCAAAATTCATGTCTCACACATGGCATTGCCAGGGCTTGGGGCATCCTATCATGGATGGAATTTTGCAGGAGGACAGGGAGACTCTGGCCACTGCATGTCCTTTGCTCTTGATGCACTCCTGGAAGAGCTCAGTGAAGAGCTTATGGAGATGTCACAGGGGTGATGAGCACAGGGGTTCATGGTGATGAGCACAGGGGTTCTACTGAGGTCTTGTCACCTCCTTGTACATAATTATGGCTTCACAGTCCAGGTGTCCAGCTTTCTTTGCTCCTGAGGCCTGGGAAAGTGTCCTACCTTTCAGGGGACAAGTGTTAAACATTGCCCTTCCTCCCTGGGCTCTGGCACCACTCATCTCTGCAGTGCCTGAGTGGGGAGGTTATTAAGTGAGTATGAACATCCTTGAGTGTAATCCACACGCATATGCTAAGTTAAATTGAAACCAGAAGATCCCTTAAGCAGCATGGTTTATTGCCATTAACCCTTGGGTGACACCAACTGGACTTCCCCCGCAGTGCTAGGAGGAAATGGCCCACTTGAAACTCCAACCCTGGCCTGCAGTTTGGGCATGGACAGCTGTGGCCACAGTGGGTGCCTGTGGTGCATCTCCAGCTGCCAAGCCCCATATCCATACCCAGGAGTGCACCAGGAGAAGGTCAGACTGCTGGAGTTCACAGCTGGAGGTCAGCAGTATTCCAAGGGGGAGATGTCCCTCCCAGTCCAGGAGAACACCCTGGGATAATTTCCTGGTGCACCCAGAAGGGCTCCCTGCTGCCCTGCACTCACTGGATCCTCTTGGAGGCCTCTTTGGAGGAACTGTGAGGAAAACACTTGCCCCAGACAGAAGTCCCAACACACTTTGCTACAGACACTTTAGGGGAATCCACAGTGGATGCCCAGAGGTTCTGCCCCTCTCTCCAACCTGCCTGTGCCAGGTGCTGAAGCTCAGAGGAGGCGCTTGGACATGGGGCCACATTCGACTGCAGGGGTGCAGAGTTCCCACAGGGACAGGGAGAGGATGGACAAGGCAAACTGCCAAGTGGCCATGGAGCAAGGGGAGAGGGCCAAGGAGAGGGGAGGAGATGGAGCTGGGATGCAGCTGGGCTCTGGCAAGCGAGGGCAGAGCGCTGGCCTCTGCCTGAGGAGGGAGCATGGGACAGCCCCGTGTTTATAGTGTTAAGGCAGGGCCACACCAGCCTGTGGTCATCCACAGGCTGCCTGTTACCCTTCTGTGGTCTCCTCCTCCCCTGCAGTCCCTGCTCTCTGCTCTCTCAGTTCCTCCATCCCTCACGTTTCTCCAGCCACCCCTTCTCCACTCACCAGGTACCATCACCCTGGCCCTGTCACCAGAGCCAGGCTGGGACCATACCATACCCTCCTGCCCTATGCAAACCCCTCGTTGCATCCCAAAAAACCTGCCTGCAGACAGGATTTCTCCAAGGCTCCAAACTTTCCCTGTCCTGCTCATGCCAGGAGCTGCACGGGATGTTGGCAGCAGGCAGAGTGACTTCAGCAATGCGGAGCTGGTCCGAGCTCTCCCATTCCAGGGAGCACAGGCAGCTGCCAGCGGGAGCCAAGGTGCACGAGGGGAAGACTTAGGACATGGTTGGCAGGGCCACGGCCACCCCTGCTCCAAGAACCACAGAAATATGTAAATGAGAAACTTGGCCCCTTATTTATGAGACTTCACGATTCATTTTTCATTTGGGGAATGTGAACGAACGAAAATATGAAATATTTCTCTGATGACACAGTTTCCACCCAAGAAAGCACATTCCTTGGAGGCGATGTGCATGGAGGCCTGGGCCCTGGGGCAAGCTGGGCTGAGTCTGTGGTGGAACAGCAGTGAAAGTCTTGGTGAACTGGGGTGTTGGAAGGGCCAGAACGGAGGGCGAGGGACAGAGCTCAGCTGGTCCAAGGAGGGAGGAGGAGGTTGCACCTCATTTACAACCAGAGCAAGGATTCATCTCCTTTCTGCCCACTGAGAATAAATTTTCTCCTCTCAACATCTACAAAATCCTCACTCTGGTGAGGCCTGGATTTCCCAAGGATGTCCAAGTGTTCCCATTTATTGCCTTAACAGCTAAAATTCATTACTCAGCTGGCTTCTTCAGGATGGCCTTTCCAAGGTCAGTGTTTCCATATCCTTCATGAGCCCCAGAGGGAAAATCCACACTAATAAAATCTATGGATTCAATATCCACACGATGTCATGGGCCAGACCTCGCTGCCTCCCAGACCAAGTACACTCCACATTATTGTCCCACCTATTCTCACTTTTCATTCCTGGAAAGTTTGGTCCAGCCCTTACCTTCTCCTGGTCCTGAGGCACCAGAGGTGTCCTCCACCAGACTGAATCCTTCTATACCTCTTCCAGCAGCATGGCACAGCAGAGGACTGCTAGTAGGATCCACGAGCTCTGCAAGGAGCTCCTCCAGTCCCCTGAGTCAGGGACAGGAGGCTCCCAGGGCTCCGAAGAGACCTGTCCCAGTGCTGGTGGTGGCTAAGGAGCCCCTCCCCTGCTGGCCCTCCTCATCCACGTTGACTTATTCCATGGGAGCCATGCTGAACTGGAGCCAGTTCCTGTAGGATTGGGATGAGTGGGCTGAGACCACCACTGGGTTTGGTTTCCTGAGGACATCACCATGAACCACTCTGTGTTGACTGGCTTGATGTCACAAGAAATGTATTTAGGGTGGGCCCATCCCAAGATCACCTTTAATTGACCCCTTTCCCTTTACTGACAGCCACAGAGTCTGTCACTATTTGCACCTTCCCAAGGTCCAGCTTAGCAGTCCTCATTTCCACTGGGCACTTCCAGCTCCTCAGACAGACTTTTCCCTGAAGATTTGGCTGGTGTCTTTGAACTCTGCTCATTCTCACTGTGATTTTAACAGGTAAGCTGCTGCTGTGAAAGGTATCATCAAGTTTTGTACCTTTGCCTTGAAAATCCTGTCATCCTCCAGCATCTTCAGCCTCTGGGCTCTTCAGCTCAGTTCACTTGAATGCCTAAAAATCTCCCAATATGGGAAAGAGGAATACTCCACCTGCACTGCTGATCTGGAAGGGGTTATTCTTCAGTCTGTTTTAGATGAATCCTACATGGCCAACGTGCACATTCCACAACTGGCTTCTCCATCGTGTTCCCCCGATGGCAAAGTCCAAGTTTAAAATAGTAAATTCTGGACCCATCTATCAGCTGCCACATCCCAGAATAGCCAGTAGCATTTGCTCTCCAATCTATATCTGGAAGTGAAAGGCTCCCTCAGTGACAGCAAGATTTATGAGCAGTTGTGATCAAGGGACATGTGCTGACAGCTTGCTCCAGGGCCTAAAAAAGACTTGGGCACAACCAATGGGAAAAGTGCCCTGGGGCTGTGCTGGGCTCCTGCCCCACATCCTCTTGAGCCCAGCTCAACCAGGACATCCCTCCATAGGGTCTCTCTGTCTCAGCTCTCTGGGGGATAGGGACAGACCTCATCCCACCCACCACTTTTTCTACATGACATCTTCAGCAACTCCAGAAACCTCCAAGTGGACTTGAGCATCACCAGGTACTTCTGTCCACAGCCTCCTTTTTCCAAGCTGCAAACCCCAGTCTGGAGGCAGCCACAGTGCTCTGGAGCTGCCCATTTCTCTCCACCTAGTGTCTCTAGTCCTGGAGACACTTCTCATGCCAAAGCACAACCTGCAGCCAAAGTCAGTCAAACCTCCGCACATCAACCCTCAAAACCCTTTCCTCCAAGAAGGATTCTGGAATATCCCCACTGGTAGATTGGTTTTCTGCATGGTTTTCTCCATTCTTAGGTCATCCCATGCCCTTACTCATCCCTTGTGTCCTCTCACGTTGCCAGGTGTCCTGTGAGGAGCTCTACGGATTCTGCTACAGCACACACCTCTCTACATGGTTTAGCCACTGTCATGTTTCTTCATGAGCCCTGTCCTCCTCTAACCCCAGCCTCACCCAGCCCCTCATCCCCTTGAGCTGGGTCTTTAGTTGACCATGCTGTGAGCAGGAACCTGGGGGTGACTCCAGTCACAGCAAATTTTATCCTCACGAATTTGTCCCACACCCAGATCTACTCTTGATGGGTGGGGATGGCCATAAAAAGTGACATGCTGGCATGAGTCCCGTCCTCACCAGGATGGGAAGAGACTGGAGCACATGGTGCCTGAGGGGACAATGAGGGATTCATCAGTACAGGACTCTCTAATTGCTGTTTTCAGCTGCCTAATGAGTTACAAAGAGAGAGCCAGACTCTTCTCAGGGGTGAGAGAAGGATCCAGGGGCTGCCAGCACAAGTTGTGATGAGAGAAAATCCAGCATGAGGTGAAGAAAAAGAAAGATTTGCACAGCAAGGGTGAAAATCCTCTTTGGAGATCTTCACAACTGGCCTGGACAAAACCCAAAGCCACCTGGTCTCTTCTTGGAGCTGGCTTTGCTCAGAGGCAGCAATCCCTCCCCGACTGCAGCTCCATGCCATACTACGATGTCCTGCAACACATGGTCCTGGCTTTCATTCCAATTAAAGGAACTTTTTTCCCCAAATATAAACAGTCTGCTCCTTTCAGGGAAATCTGCTGGCCTCTCTTCAGAGCCAGGGAGCCACATTGCTGGTTATAGCCCTGCCATTGATTTATTGGTGTGACCACGGCCAAGTTGGACAGCGTCACCATGCAGAGATCCAGCATCCTCGAAAGGCAGGAGAAACCCAGGCTATCAGCTTGTCCATCTCATCCTAATCCAGCATAGGGCCTTCACAACCATCAGCATAATCAACTCACAGATGAAAGCCACTAGGGGAGTGCATTCATCATTGTTAGGCTGATTAGAGCTAATTCACAACATGTCTGTTTTCGAGAGATTGTGTCTTTTTCTCTGCCTCGCTTCCTGTTTGCAAACAGACTGCAGCAGTCTTTCATTAATTGTGGCTTCAAATTATGCCGGCACTTCTCAGAGAATAAATAAATCTTCCCTGAGTGAACAGGGAGTTTTGCAGAGAAGGCACAAGTCAGAGGGGAGTGAGAGATGTCTCTGTGGGCAGGGTTGTGCCTCTGTCCCAAAGCCTTGCCCTGTGCCAAGGCCCAGGGCTGACCTCCATCCCTTTGGAGCTGAGCTCTCCTGTTCCTTGGCCGTTCCAAGGGCTGGTCCTTCTGCTCATGAACGGCCTGTGCAAAGCATCTGAAGCCCAATCCTGATCTGCCCCAGGAATCCAAGTGAATGTTCCTTGGGAATTACTTTCACTACTCACTCTGCTGTTGCTGTCAGAGGGCCATGAGAAGTGATTGCCATAATGATGGTTGAAATCCAGTTTCCCTTCTAAGCCTTTTTTCATGTTATTTAGAACTCAAATCAACTCTTTTTTGGTTGAAAGTTTCCACTCTTGGGTTCAAGCCAAAAGCAGATTTTTCAAGAAATTGGAACCGACTGGGTTCAGTCATTTCTGAGTCACATACATGGAAAAATACACATTTCCCCCTTGTGTTCCACAGAGACACTTTGGACATGTACAACTCAAAACCAGCTGGAACAAGACATTTCAGACTTGGCTTGTTTGAGAGTCCACACTGAGGTGTAAAAATCATGCCAGGTTTGGAGAAGCTCACATTGGCATTTTCACACTTGCCTTCCCAAAAAGCCGTTGAGTGGTGTGCAATGGGCAAGAAGACACTCTGTTCTCTCCCCCTTTGCTTTCAGTTGCTCTCTCCAATGGGATAATCCCAGGGGATTAGCATTTCAAGTAATGAATGTTTAAAGTTAGCAAGAGAAGAATTCCAGCAATGTTCAATTCTTCCTAAGCCCCTTAAATGGAGTGAGCTGAGGGGGCCTCGAGCAGGGAGACATCAGTCAGCTCCTGAAGTCCAGTGGAGTAAACACAGGGAATGGGTCCTTCCTTGGTCCAGGGCAGACACAAGGGACTTTCACCCCAAGTGGCCCAGCAGCTGGTACTGGTGTCACCACCCTGAGGCAGTGGGGAGCAGTTTGCTCCATGGCATTTCCGTGTCACTCCCTGGGACTGAAGCATGGCAGAGGCAGGGACAGAAACCAAGTCTCAGCCACCAAACCTTTAACCACGACTTCCATCTTTCTTCCCTAAATGAATTGTGACAAGACCACATGAATCTCACTGCTGGAATTTTCTGCCTTCCCCTCCTTGAGGCAGGGGATGGGCATGAAATGAGGAGTCACCACAAGACACTCCCAGGACAAGCAACTCCCAGGACAAGTGAGCACACTTGGCCAGTTGGGTGGTGTGTGTTTGCCACCAAACCTGTCCCTTTTGTGCCCAAAATATCAGCTGAGGGAATCAGTTCTCACCCAGCCCACAGCTGTGGATCATCTACAGATGCATGGCTGGTCCAGAGGGGTTTCCCTAAGGAGATGTCCAAGGAAGCCTCCAGGTTTGAGGATTTCCTAAAATGCCAATTGTTGAAAGCAGGTTCTCTGGCTCAGGGTGTCCAGGATGTCCAGTGTATCTAAGATGCTCGTGGTAACCAGGGTGCCAAGGATGCACAGGATTTCCAGGATGCCCAGGATACCTTGGGTGCCCAAGGTGTTCTGGGTGCTCAGGGTGCCCAGGATGCCCAGAGTGGTCTGAGAGCAGCAGGAGGGCTGTGGTCAGATGAGCCCCACAGCCTGCCCAATCCCCCATCCCTGTGGGGTGAGTAGTGTGGGGCAGGGAGATGCCTACCCAGGACAAGCACTGCAATCCCCAGGGAGCAGGGCTGTGATAAGCTGGGTATTTCACACCCTTCCCTGCCAGGGAAGGGTGGAAGTGGGAGGGAGAGGCCAGGAGGTGCAGAAGGGGCAGGGAGAGGAAGCCAGCAGCATGAGTCATTGCAGCTGATGGGCAGGATACCCACAGGAAACACCTTTTCCTCTGGATAAGGTGAAAGGGACAAGCTGGCACCAGCCCCTGGGCACAGGTTGTCCCTAGCTGGGTGCAGGGCACACATATGAGCAGCACAGCCAGACAGAAGATGGCAGAGATTTTACTCAGCTGTTTACTCAACTCCTGATATTCTGCCTCAGGGCTGGAGGGTTCTCTGCAGTGTCCCCTGTGTCCCCAGCAGCCCCATGGCCAGAGGACACCTTCAGCCCTTGCTGTGCAGCTTGTACATGAGAAGTCTGGGAAAGCCGGGGCTCTTCTTATGTGTGCCCTGATTTGGGCAGGGGGAAGGATGATGGTGATGTCCTAGCAGAGCTGGAGAATCATGGAATGGTTTAGGTTGGAAGGGAAATTAAAGCCTGTCTCATTCCACCCCTGCCATGGGCAGGGACACCTTCCACTGTCCCAGGCTGCTCCAAGACCCATCCAGCTTGGCTTTGGACAATGCCAGGGATCCAGGGGCAGCCACAGCTGCTCTGGGCACCCTGTGCCAGGGCCTCACCATCCTCACAGGGAGGATTTTTTTCCCAATATCCAATCTAAATCCTGTCAATTTGAATCCATTCCACCTTGTCTTATTACTCCAGGACTTTGTAAAAAGCCTCTCTCCAATTTTTCTGTAAATTCCCTTCAGGAACTGGAAGGCCACAATCAGATCACCCTGAATCTCTCCAGGCTGAACAATTCAAATTCTCTCAGCCTTTCCTTACAGCAGAGTTGCTCCATCCCTCTGATCAACCTGATTTCTCCTCTGGACTCACTCCAACAGCTCCATGTCCTTCTTTCTGTCCTTCCCAGCAGACAGGAAGGACAGTGCCCCCTGACTTCCCCAAAACACCTCCTGTAAAATGATGGAGCTGATGTTTCAAAACAAATTGTGGAAATCCTGCCCAGTGGGTCACCCCAAACTATCCCTGGAGAACAACACAAGGCAGTTCCAATGAGGAAGGAGAGCAGATCATGCTGCCCATCAGGGCTCTAGAGCCCCTCTGTCCTGGACAGGCACCTTCTCCAAGGGCTGGGGCCACACAGGAGCTCACAAGCTGTGGACACCCTCTGGTTGAGCCCCTGGATGGTGACAAGGGTCCAGAGTGAGCAAAGGTGGCAGCCACAGAAATGTCCCAGACACCACATGGGACTGAGCTGGGGCTGGCCTGGCCTTAGCAAAGCTGAGCCTTCCCAACAAGCTCCTACAAGCTGGAGAGTGGCTTTTGGCCACTGCATAGGACATGTCTGTCACTGGGGTGGAAATCCAGGCTTTGACACGAGCAGAGGGTAAAGGTGGGCATGGAAGGGAAACTGGGAATGGTGGATGATGCCAGTATAGTGACCCTTGGAGTGTATAATCATCAGCTCCTGGTCTGGCTGTGGGACCTCTCCATCGCCTCCAAACAAAAGCGCCTCCTGCAGCTCCCTGGCCAGGACAGAAACCCTGTCCCAGCTCCTGGGGGGTGGAGAAGGGGTGACGGAAAAAAAAAAGTGGGCACAGCAGATGAGAACAGGGGAAAGAAGCAGAAGGCCCAGGCTCAGACTGGAGCAGAGCTGGTGCCCACAACTACACCCAGGTATGCCCAGGATCCAAGAGGAATGGCACAGGGTCCAGGAGGCTCCTGGGTGCTCTGCCATCCCACCCTGCCCCAGCCCTGGACCTGGGCACTTCCACACTGGCAGAGCTGCTCCAGCTGCTTTGTTCTGACTGTTTTTCCCTGTGTTTAACCTGACTTCCCCCCACTAAAGCCCATTTGATATCCTGTCTGCCACAAGAGGAGAACAGTCTGTTCCTTCCCCTCTGGAGCTGTTTTACGTCTTTGAAAAGATCAGCACGGCTGCCCTTGCCAAGGCTCTGTGAACACCATCTCGATCTCCAAAGCACTGTCCATTGTCCATCCCATCCTTTTCCCTGTTTTCCTTGCCCTGCCATGAACAGAGGCAGCAAGGGCAGCATGAGCAGGGCCCTGGCACCTGTCCCACAGTGCAGCCTCACTGACACACATGTGGGTAACTCCAGCTGGGCCTGGCATGGCTGCTTGTGGAGTCACTCACACACACCCCAGAGAGGGCACAAAGGGCATTTTCTGGAGAAAGCATGGCAATAATGGGATGGAATGGCTCGAATTCCCCATGGCTGCCAGGCCGGACTGGGAGCGGTTCCGTGAGCAGCTGAAATCTCTGGTCCCCACAGGCACGGAGCAGCCTCTGGCACCAGTGAGATGTGGGGAAAGATGCTGGGCAGGGATGATAAACCAAACAGCCACCCAGGAGCAGCCCCTGAACACAGCAGTTCTCCTGGAACGTGGAGGCAAGAGCTAGCCTTGGTGTTGGAGCTCTGGGCTAGAGCTGGGCACTGCCAGGGATGTTCCTGTGCCACAACAGGGATGTCCCCGTGCCACTGGCTGCTGCCCTGCTCACTGGCCTCCCTGCATAGTGCCAAGGGACAGGGCTGGGGCAAGGCAAAGCAGGGCCAGGCTGGGGCCAGACGGGGGAAATGCAGGCACCATCCTTACAGCTTTTGGTCTTTTTCCACCGAAGGGTTTTGGGGTGGGGGGTGTTTTATATCTCGATTTTTTTGGAAGGGTTTTGGTTTGATTTCCTCCTCCGCCAAGCACTAAGCAATCGCTCTTTCCCCCCTTGGCAGGAGCTGCCTGTCTCGTGGTGTTGACCTTGGCTGGGTTTTCTCTGCGGCTGGAGCAGACTCACACCATAAATTCCCTGTCTTCTAGGAATCCAGCATGGGAAAGAAAAGAAATGCAAAAGAGAAACGTGGACTAGAATATTTTGCATCTTAGCACATAACAAAGACGGATTGGCATCGAGCAGCAGATGACTTCCTCGAGCTGAGAGGTGTTACATGGACACCTCAGGCAGGTTTGGGTGCTGGCAGTGCCAGCACTTCATGGCATCCGTGTCTGTCATGGGTGTGCGGGGACAGGAGCTGCCATGGCATGGGGGACACTGTCCTCAGGCACACACAAAGATGAACATCAAGCACTGCTGCCTCTCCTGTGCCCATCACATGCCCTGCTGGTGTTTGGGGCAGCAGAAGATGCTAGTCCAGGTCCCTGGAGAGGGATGGAGACCCAGAAGGGAGGATAAAGTTTTGCAGGAGAGGGAAGAGCTGCTGGGGCAGGGTCTGGGGTTAGAGGTAGGGTTAAGGTTGGGACTGTGCCCTTGCCAGCAGCCAAGGTGGCCCATTGCCCAGAGCACAGTGCTGGAAGAGGCCCCTGGCAGTGCCATGGCTGGTATTCCCACAGCTCCCAGGGTGGTCAAAACCACCTTGATCTGTGTTCCCAGAGCATCCTGGTCCCAGGGTGGTCAGAACCACCCTGCCCAGCCCCAGTGCAGAACACTCTCAGCAAAGCCCTGAGATGAAGCAGTCCACACTAAGTGATTGCTTTAAGTGATTGCCTTCCCAAGCAGGTGAGGCCAGCACAGCCCTAATTGGATCCAGCAGAGCCACCTTGGACAGACAAAACACAGCAGTGACTCAGACTGCAGTGAGCAGATACATCCAGCTCAGTGCCCGAGGGGATGGATTTGGGAGTGCGGGAACAACCTGGGTTGATGCCACTCGACAGGCCCCAGGATGTGGAGGAGAGAGGTCTCTTTTTAGGACAAGCCCTGAGCCTGGGGTGTCCAGGATCCTGTTGGGTGTGCAGGAGCCCAGAAGAGCTGGAGGTGCTGGGGACACTTGAGTAGTGGGTGCTGCAGCACAGGGCACTCACTAAGGCTGCTGGCACTGCCAAACTCCTGGTGCTGCACAGAGCCAGAGGGGTTTGAAGCCAGGTTATGATGCCTGAGCAGCCTGGGGCAACATGTCAGGGTGTCCCCAAGGGTGACTGTGTCCCCTAAATGGAGGGTCAGGGCTCCTGCACCCTGCCAGGGCTTGCAGATCCCAGTGGCAGCCTAATGACTCAAAAACCCAGCTGTGACCAATTCTCAACCTGCTCTCCACTGGATATTAGCTGAGTACATCCAGCAGGGAGAAGACAGGGACATCTGAGGGTCCCCCAGAAATGGAAGGACATGGCCACAGGTTGTGGGCAGCTTGAGAGCTGACAGGAGATAAAATCCTTATTTCCACACAGGGGAGAGAGGCTTTCAGTGTATCAGGGTGAATCCTGTACCTGGGAACTCTGTGGAGCTGTGAATGCAGCACAAGTATTCCCATCCTGAGGAGGGGTCCCAGGGAGCTAAGTCATGACGTGGGGAAAGGAGTGGTGCTGTGCTTGAGGAGCATTTACATCTCCTGTGCTCTGGGAATGCCAAAGCACCGTGTATTTGACACTGGAAAAGGGCCCCATTTCCCAGAACTGTAACCTGCTCTAAGCCCAAGCAGCTGGAAGGAGGCCCTGAGTCTCCCAAGCACGAGCAGTGCTTCATCTCTCCTCAAACACTTCACAGCAGCCATCCCCATTGCCCAGCCTCGACACAGCTCATTCCTACTTCCCAGAGCTTCCCAGGACAGGGAATGGGAGAGCCTGAACAAAGCCTCCAAATGGGCTGGGAGGAAAGAGGAAATTGATAAGGAATGTGAAGCAAAAGGGTCGCACAGAAAAATCTCCGGGAAGCAAATCATAGAAACACAGAATGGTTTGTGTTGGGGGGAACTTAAATCCTTCCTCAACCCTCTCCTGCTATGGGCAGGGACACCTTTCACTGCCCCAGGCTGCTCAAGCCCTGTCCAACCTGGCCTTGGACACTTCCAGGGATTCAGAGGCAGCCACAGCTTCTCTGGGCAACCTAATCACTGAGTTGGAAAAGGACCACAAGGATCAAGTCCAACTCCTGGCCCTGCCAGGATGCTGGGTGAGAATTCCCTTGGGAGCACATCATGAGAGGGTGCAGCTGGGAGTGCTTGGGAAGCTCCTTCCTTGGCACCTGCAGGTGCAAACACCTGTGCTGGGTGTGCACATTGTGTCACAAATTCTGCACCCCCTGTCAGAGGCTGTGCCCTGCTCTCTACTCCCACTGCTCATCCAAAGGGGCTGGGCAGCAGGAGCAGAGCAGGATGTCATGCCTTGTGGTGGGGAAATGGGGAAAAATGGGAAATCTGAGTAACATCAAAATGCTGAAGGGTAATGATGGCCCAGGAAATTAAATGGCAGTTCCACGAGCCTGACCCAAGATAGGCAGGGGGAGGATTTGGGGCAGGGTCTCTCTGCCAGTGTGTGTGTCTCTTCCCACAGTGATGCAGAGGTGGGTATCTTGGGGACAAATCAGTACCTGCCATTCCTGCCAAAAACTTGCTGGGAGCCATGCAGTGTAACAAACTCACCCCTGCCCCTCATCATGGGCAAGATGTGGCTCTGGGGCATCCTGGCGTGGGAGGCAACAGCACCTTTTACCCTCACCAAGGCTTTTATCCATGTCCTGCCTGAATGTGGCTGTGGTGGGAAGATAGGAAAGGAGAACGTGGAATAGGGAAAACTGTCCTAGGAAAAGGGTTTGGTGGGGCAGGTGGGGTGGAAGGTGACTGGGTAGCACCAGGAACACCTTACATGAAGGCAGAGATGCTGAGGGAGCTCCTGGGGTGTGGGACACTGAGAGACAAAGAGGAGAGGTTTGACCCCAGACCATGCAGGGATGGAAAATGGGATAGAAGAGGCTCTGGGCTCTGCAAAGCAGTGATGGGAGGAGGGAGTTGAAGGGTTAAATAGCACCAAGGAGAGTGGGACTGATATGAACAGTGCCCTTGAGCATCACCCTCTCCCACAGCTGTGCAGAGACCCTGAGTCCCTCTGGAGCATCAGCTTATGAGTTCCTCTTGCAGCATCACCTTCCCAGGCAGCACAGCTGGGAATCCTGCAGTTATTTATTCCTTCTCAGCTTCCCAAAGGATGATCCCCCAGCGTGGTCCCTGTGGCTGCAGAGCAGGGCTGGGCAGCGCAGGAGGGAGCAGAGGGGTCTCTCCTGCAGGAGGGTGGCCAGGACACTACTCCTCCTGGCCATGGCAGGATATCCATGGGCTGCAGAGAGAGGAGGCTGGTGTTCCATGGGTGTTCCAGGCTGCTGCCACAGGTTGAATGCTGGCCTGGGAAGCGCTCCTGAGGGACTCATTCCCATTCCTGCTACCACCGGCACCTGCCCGGGTAAATTCTCCCCACAAATTTTTCAAGCTCCATCTTGAAACCAGTCGGGCTATTTGCAGTGCTGGCCATGTGCCAGGGTTTGTAGTTCACCAGAAATGTCATGCTTGTTTTTTAATCTGGGCCGAGGCCAAGCTGGATCCACACCAGGGTTTTTTGAAGTTTCCGGTGCACCACAGCCTTCCCAGCCCAACAGCTGCTCTGTGAATTGAAGCCTTCAGCTCCTTTCTGGCTTACACCAGCAGGATCATGATGTGACCTCAGCTCTGACAGCACCCAGGGCTCTGAGCAGCATCCCAGAGCTGCTCCAGGTGACTCTCTCAGGAGCCCACCAAAGGCCCACTAAGGGGGTCCCCTTCCATGGTGACACGGAGGTGCTGAAGCCTCTGAAGATGTTTTTTGACAAGGCTGCTGGGCCGCGGTTCTCTGCTCAGTGCAGGTTTTGGCCCTCGCTGACCCCAGGAGAGGCTGTCCCTCCTTCAGCAGGGAGGAGATGGCTCCTCTCTCTGCAGCGTAACCACAGTGACGGCCAGCTGATAGCCATCTGCTCCTCTGCCAGCATGCTCCTCCAGCCTAAATAGCTCTGATCCCTCCTGCTGTTTACTCCCAGATGTATTTATAGATCAGCTCTCTCCCAGCCTTCATTTTCCTAGACTAAACAAGCCCAGCATTGTCATGTTTCTCTCCTAAAACCAGCTCTCATTCCACCTGCCTGTCCCTCCTCTGTCCACAGAGCCCCTCATGGTGTCTGTGGGTGAGCAGGGCTGGGGCAAGGCCAGCTCTTGGCAGTGCCCCCTCGACAGCATGGGGATGAACCAGTCCCCACTGTGACTACCCTGCCAACAGGGATTGTCCTTTACGAGGCCACGGTGGTGACTCCTGTGTTCCCACACTACTCTTCCATTCCTGTTTCACCTTTCATGGACACCTCTGGAGGGGCTGTGCAGATACCTGACCTTGCCCTAATATTTATCCCAGCCCAGCCCTTCCAGATTATTTTGATTATTCTGTGTGCCTGTGATGTTGGCCTGTGTCAAAGGCAGAGTGGCAGCAGGACCAGAGCCTGTCCCCCTGCACTGGCACTCCTGAGGCCACTCAAGTCCTGTGTCCAGCTCAGGGCCCCTCAGGACAATGCAGACCCTGAGGGGCTGGAGTGTGTCCGGGGAAGGGAACAGAGCTGGGAAGGGGCTGGAGCCCCAGGAGCAGCTGAGGGAGCTGGGAAGGGGCTCAGCCTGGAGAAAAGGAGGCTCAGGGGGGCCCTTCTGGCTCTGCACAGCTCCTGACAGGAGGGGACAGCCGGGGGGGTCGGGCTCTGCTCCCAGGGAACAGGGACAGGAGGAGAGGGAACGGCCTCAGGCTGGGCCAGGGGAGGGTCAAGTGGGACATCTGCAGGAATTTCCCACGAAAAGGGTGGTCAGGCCTTGGCAGGGGCTGCCCAGGGAGGTTTGGAGAGCCCATCTCTGGAGGTGCCCAAGGAATGCCCAGAGGTGGCACTCAGTGCTCTGGGTTGGGGACAAGGTGGGGATCAAGCACAGGTTGCACTCGATGATCCTGGCGGTTTCTTTCAAGCTCGATGATTCCATGAGTCTGTGATTCCCTGTTACCTCTCCCTTTTGGCACTCCAGCAAATTCCATTAGCAAGACCACAACCTCTGAACCAGCTCCAACACCTGCCTTCAATCCACAGCTCATCCTGCAGCACCTTCTGTTACGTCCCTCCCTCCCAGTTCCTCCCCATCCAACAGTCCAACCTCTGTCCCTGTTTCCCCACCTTTCCACTCTATTTCCATGCAGCTCTTTCCCATCTCCTTAGCCAAATGGAGGGCAGATGGACACATCCTGGCAGCAGTCCCAGCAAATGCACTGAGCACATTCGTGGTGTGTCAGGAGAGCATGGGCAGCCTCCCAGGTCGACTGTTCCTGAGGCTCCAAGGGACACCAGGCGCCTCTGTGTCCATGGACTGACGGAGGAGGTCTTGCTGCCAGCCCCCAGTGCATACACAGGGCTCCAAACACTGGAGACTGATTCCTGCTATCCATTGGCACATGTTGGCTGGAAGGTTACTGATTCCTCTGGTCCACCCACCCCCAAAGTCCCTGTCTGGAGCTTGGCAGCCACTGAAGGAGCAGTGGGTTGGTTTGGTGTGGTGGTGAGGAGACCGAGGGCAGCAGCTAAATACCCCTCAGCCCATTCATTAGCTGGCTTAGCCCAGATCCTTCCACCAGATCTTGGCAGG
Source organism: Thryothorus ludovicianus (assembly GCA_013397245.1). NCBI lineage: Eukaryota > Metazoa > Chordata > Aves > Passeriformes > Certhiidae > Thryothorus > Thryothorus ludovicianus. Next base: position 45,711 of record VZTB01009914.1, read on the forward strand.
ATGTATTTTTAAAGGAAAGCTGCTCCCGGAGTAGTCGAAGCCCGGGAAGTTCAGGTTGGGGCTGCTGAAGGTTTAGGATATTGCACAAAATCCCAGAATGGTTGAGTTTGTAAGGAATCACTGGAGATCACCAGTCCAACCCCACCTTGCTCAGGCAGGGCCATCCCAGAGCACAGGGCACAGCATTGTGTCCAGAGGGCTCTGGAATATCCCCGCTGAGGGACACTCCAGCCCCTCCCTGGGCAGCCTGTTCAGGGCTGGGCACTGCCCAGGGCAGAAGTTGTGCCTCCTGTGCAGGGGGAATTGCTGGGCTCAGTCCCTGCCCGTGGCTCTGGTGCCACTGCTGGCCCCCGGAGCAGAGCCTGGGCCCTGCTCTGCCCCTCCCTGCAGACATGCCCAAGATGATCTCTGCTTCTTCCCCCTGCTGCCAGAGCCGTCACATTGCAGAGGTTTAGTCACGCCTGGAGAGAGGGACAGGCACGCAAAGCACCGCAGGAGAACCTGCATGCCACCGCTCCTCAGAGGGCCACCAGAGGCTCTCCCTGCCGCCTGGGGCTCGCCAAAAGCCAGGTAATTTCTGAAGCCAAAAGGTTTCTGCCCAGCACGAGGTGGTGGCTGTGTGAACCTCACAGGGACAGCACAAATGAGGTCTCAGCCTCGCCTGGGAGACTGCAGCAGCCTGAGACACAAACGTTGTTCAAGGGAGTTCACTGTGAGCGAGAGGGATAAGGGATGCTATCCCAACCAGTGACGGTGCTTTCTGGTCTCAGGAAGAGCCAGTTTCCTGAATCTGAGAACAATTACGACCAAGATTGTCTTGGAGGAAGAATTTAAACAGAACAAAATGGCTGGGAACCATTCAGAAATACTTTCCAACGAGCCTGAGTATTGGCTGGAGGCAGCAGAGCCTGGATGATTTCGAGACCCATCAGACCTCCCTGGACTGGCAGCTCGTCCCTGTCCCTGTCCCCTTCCCCCCCACCAGCCAGAGACCTCGGCAGTGCTGCTCACACGGTGCCCATCTGCATCACTGCTTTCTAGGAAAAGTGGCTCCGAGGACCAACAGCCAGCAGGGCTTTGCCCCAGGGCTCACTAAATTGTCTGCCTGACTCCCCACCCAGCTCTGAAGGGAGAGAAGGGAGCTCTGCTTAGCCCTCCCTCTGTGCCCTCAGGCTTGGGCAAAGTCCTGCTCCTCATTAGGAGAAGCAGCCACAGCAGGGGATTTGTTTTCTGGTGTGTTTTGCCCTCCTTTTCTCAGCTCCAGGGCCTGTCTGTGCTCCCGCTCCCGTCCCAGAGCCCTCCACGTCCTCGGGAGAACAGAGACACAGCTTGAGTCTGGAACAGCAGGACAACGAAGCAGGGCTGCCCAGGGTGTCCCACCTGGCCCAGAGCTTCCCAACAGAGCTGATCAGTCCCCAGGGACGTTTGGCAGCCACTTGGTTTCACCTTTGTGTGCAGACATCCCGGCCCCACCGCCGCAGGGCTCTCCTGGATACTCATGGGATAGACTCACCCAAGCAATGGGAACAGGCTCCTCTCGGAGCTGAAGACACAAATGCAGCAAACACAGGTCCTGTGACAGATGGGAAAAGAGACATTTTCAGCTGTCAGCATCTCATGCTGGAAGGAAAACGAGGAGGATGATGAGGAGTCAGCTCAATCAAGCTGGACCATGGGAGTGGCACTGTGGAGAGACCATGGTGGGCTCTGGGAAAGATGAAAGCTCTCTGCAGTTCATTTCTACCCCTGCTAAGTTGTGTCTGGGTTATCCCCTGCCTGGGAGAAGCAGGGGCAGCACAATGCCAGTGGGCATCCAGCTGTAGTTCCTGGGGACAGGGGCTGTGCCAAGCAGAGCTTAGACAGGAAACATTCATTTGCTTTGCCAAAATGTTTATTTTGTTAGGAAAGAGACAGAATGTCTTAACTTCACTAATGCAATATAAGAGTTTTGCTCATAAAATTGAATTAATTTCTATTAGAAAACCCTGCCTCTGCTGTTCTCCATGGCAGGAGCTACATCCTCACATCCAGTTCTTCCACCCATCACTGCTGCTGGATTTGGATACAGCCAGGTCTCCTCCGTGGGGAGAGGAAGCTGGAGGAGCTCCAGGTGGAGTGATGATGGCCAAACATTTCCCTCCCAGCGACAGTGCTGTGGCATCAGGATGGGCACAGGGAGCTCCAGCTACTGCTCCAAGGAAGCTGATGGCGGCTGCCAGCACTGCAACATTGTCACTTGTCCCTTATCTGGGTACAGGAGCAATGCTGGGGCAGGGGGTGCTTCCTGCCCATCCATCAGCACTTCCTGGTGCTGGTCCCAGGAAGCTTTAGGGAAACTCAAACAGCTCAAAGCTCAAAGGCTGGTGGGGTGTGGGTAGGGGTGCTGGGGGTAGCTCTGTGCACTCAGCCTGGCTACAGCAGAGGGGTCAGAGGCTCCAGAGCATCCACTCTCCACCTTTCCATGGGGACAGCAGTGCTGGGGCCTGCACCTGTGAGTCTTTCCCCAGGAGGTTGACCACGAGTTGTGCAGATGCAGCATTTGGTGCCCATGTGTGCTCCTCTGAGCCTTGTCCTCTGCAAACGTGGACCAGACACTCATAGGAAGAGACACCAGAACAGATGTAAACAGGAAGGAAAGCTGCAAAGATCTGTCTCTCACTCAGCTGCTCCCCAGGGAGTGATTTATTGCAGGTACCCAAATGCAGGTCAGCATTCCAATGACATGAGGTCAATCCCAGCCGGAGGCTCCCTGCGCTGGGAGTGCTGCTGTGTCCCAGCAGACTGATGCTCTTGGGCCAATGTCCAGTCCAGCCCAGCCCAGGGAGATCAGCAGGTCTGGCCTGAGCCCCTCTGTGCCTCACTCCACTTGCTGTGCTCTGGATGTGGGATCTGGTTGGAAAGCAGAGCTCTGCTGCTCCAGGGGAATGCCAGGTGTGCAGAGCTGATGCCCCCTGCTCTTGGCCAGACCTGGAGTCTGAGCTCTCTGAAGTGACAGGTTGTGCACTGCAGTCAGAAGCAGCTCCCCACCACAGTGGCAGTTTTCCTGATCTCCTCAAGCACCTCCCTGTTACTTGTAGCTTCGAAATTTCCAGACAGGAATATCCACCCATTTTTCTTTTCTTCCCCTCCACTTTTCAGGACCATAAAAATCCAGTATGTCTAGGATATGTATTCATTGCATTTTTCCATTTCCACCCGCAGCTTTTCCAAACCTCTTCACCTCTGGAAGAGCTACAGAAGCAGCAAAAGGAAAACTGAAACCCAGGAACACACCACAGCAGGGCTGTGCCAAGTGTAAGGACTTTGAGTGGATCAGCAGGACAGAGGAAAAAGCCTCTTCAGAGTTGTTTAGAGAGAAACAGATCCTCTTCCCCACAGGGATCAGCTGTGTGATGCTGATGTGCAGCCAGATCGAGTCCTTGGCCCCACAGCCCAAGGATGCTGATCCCCTGAGCCTTTTTTGGGGGCAATGGGAGTCATGGAATTCCCCCAGAGGTCTCAGCCCCTGGGTTTTAGAGGACGTAGGGGTGGCTGCTGACCCCACTCCCAGATCTGTGTCCAGCAGGACTGGTGTGGGCAGGAGCAGTGCTGCCCATGGAGAAGGAGCTGTGGGTGGATGGGATCCTCCCAGGCTGGCACTGGGGTGATGTGGGGATGAAGGTGGAGAGAAAGGCAGGGAGAGCTCTGTGTGCCTGGAAGTGGACACTGAAAAAGAAAAGTGGACAGAGAACACTGCCCTTCTTCCCTGCATCTGAACAGATACTGAGCACTACGTCTGCATCCCCTGAACCCACAATCCTCAGGTGTGTCCCTGGAGGATCCCACTCCCATGCTGAGCCATTCCCACGGTGCTCCTACTCTTCTGGACTGCTGGTGCTGTGCTGCAGGACAGGGATAAGCTCTGTGCTGCACACAGGCAGGTGCACTGCATCTGGAGGGGTGTAGGCTGCACCTAGAGACACATCTGGGCACATCTGTGGGTTGGAGAAGTCTCGTGGGACCAGGGAGAGGGGCTGGCACTCCTGTGCTGTTCTCACAGGCTGAGCATGGTGGAGCCACAGGAACCTCATGGCATGTTCTGCACATGGCCCAGCCCCAGGTTCAACACAAGCCATCTGGACTTGCATCAGCACCGAAGGCTTTTCAAAGAGAGTCCCGTTCACAGCAACCAGCCTGCAGGCTGATGTTCTCCAGATGACTCTGTTGTCTTTGGAAAGCCTCCTAAACACTTGAAAAACACCTTCAGCCATACTCCGACGCAGCCGAGTGGGACTGAGATTAGAAATTGCACTTGACAGTGCTCAATTTGTCCAGTGGGATTAAAACCAGATCCAGTTCATGTCTCTGCAATTACACACCTCCCTTCCATAGGCAAAGGGCTTTCTCTTTCATCTGACTGGTGTGCACTTTTTATTCCTGCTTAAGCCTCAGCTGAAGGGCCCTCGAGAGTATTTCAATGCAATCTCAAACTATTCTGGACAGATGTTGCACAAACTGGTTTCAAAACAGTGGTGGTCCTGACCATGACAGCCCAGAGTTTAATACTGTTGGATTCTGGGATCCTACTGAGACAGCAGACTGAGGATTTTGACTTCTACTGCACCAAATCCATAAAGGCAGTGCTGATAAGGCTGTGTACTTGTGTCAATAGAGGAAGAGAAAACACCTCACAGGGAAAATGTGAGGCCTGGCTGGGCTATATAGAGCTGACAGAAAGGTGGATGGGTTGGAGAGGTGGATGAGGGCTCTGGGATCATCCATTTGGAATGGAGACACTGTAGCACCCTCTGAGGACATCATCAGCCACACATCTCTCAGTAACACAGCCACTGAGCACAGTTGTTGTTCACAGTCCACACCCCAAGAAAACACGTTGGAAATAATTTTTTTCTCCAACCTCTTTTTTTTCCAGGATGGCTGCAGAGTTTTCACTGGACATCCTGGCATCATGCTGATCTTTAAAATGGACTTTCCAAGAACTTGATCACCTACAAGTGAGAACGGAGAAATTTCCCTCAAGATCCTACAAAAATCCTGATATTCTTTCCAGGAGAGGCTGCAGTTCCTCATCTTCCCTCTGGGCAGTCGTTTCCCGTCCTAGCAGAGGGACTGTCCCTTCACAGAGCTCCTGGGACAGTCTGTGCTTGAAATTTGGGCCAGTGGTTTGGAATCAGCTCTGGGCACAGGGACCCCTCACTGGTCTCCTTGCCAAGTGAAGTGTGTGGGGGTGGAGGCATGGAGCTGGAGGGGAATCATGGAATCAAGGAATCATGGAACGGATTGGGTTGGAAGGGACCTCAAAGTCCATCCAGTGCCACCCCCTGCCATGGACAGGGACACCTCCCACTATCCCAGGGTGCTCCAAGCCTGTTCAACCTGGCCTTGGACACTGCCTGGGATCCAAGGGCAGCCACAGCTGCGCTGGATGGAAAAGAGGGAAGACGCTGAGACAGCGCTGTGGGAATCCAGAGAGCACCAAAGTGCTGTGGGGAAAGGGAAAAGCAGCCTGGAGAGAATGAAACTTTGGAGATGTGCAGCAAACTGGAGGCTGCTGAGTGATCAAAGGCAGCACTGGGATATCTGGGACTCTATTTGGCCCCAGGAATTAATGAGGATCCCAAAATTAAAGCTGAGAGAGCTGACTGGGGAATCCTCCTTTAACACCCACAAAGCCAATCTGGTTCTGCCAGCCTGGAGATCACACCTGGGGGGTAAACACCACC
>VZTB01009914.1:56871-82106 GCA_013397245.1 Thryothorus ludovicianus
TCAGTGCCATTGTTGGGCACAGATCAGTGCCATTGTTGGGCACAGGTCAGTGCCATTGTTGGGCACAGGTCAGTGCCATTGTTGGGCACAGGTCAGTGCCATTGTTGGGTACAGGTCAGTGCCACTGCTGGCCATGAGTCAGTGCCATTGTTGGGCACAGATCAGTGCCATTGTTGGGCACAGGTCAGTGCCATTGTTGGGCACAGGTCAGTGCCATTGTTGGGCACAGGTCAGTGCCACTGCTGGCCATGGGTCAGTGCCATTGTTGGGCACAGGTCAGTGCCATTGTTGGGCACAGGTCAGTGCCATTGTTGGGCACAGGTCAGTGCCACTGTTGGCCATGGGTCAGTACCACTGCCAAGGCCAAGGGCATCTACAGCTTCCCATCTGCACAGTGCAGGCACTTACAGAGGTGGGAACCTTGCCCTGGCCCCATGACAAGACCATCATTCTGCAGAGCTAGAGCTCCTCAGTCACTCTGGGAACACCAACTGGGCTGTCCAAGATGCTGCTCCAGCCCCTGCTCTTCCTGGAACTCTAGGGCTGGATTTCCACACTCTGCCTCCTCTGCTTCCCTGTGTCCAGGCTGGAAACCCCAACCATTGCAGCAGAGTGCGTAGGATCCTTCCTGCCCAGCTCCACTTGGAATCCAGCCCTCGCCTCTCCTAGGCCTTCATCCAGCAAAGCACTTAAGTGCTCACTCCTCCCTAAGTGAAACCAGTGGGGCCACTCACGTGTTTAATTCCAAGGCAGGGATCACCAGAACCACTGGCTTACAGATTTCCATGGCAGAGCCCATGTCCTGCTTCTTGGATACAGATCCTTGACGACTTGATTTGGTTTTATTTAATTTCTGCTTTGTCCAGACCTATGAAAACAAGCAAGGTGCAAGACCCGGCCATGGGGCACAGCATTGAGGAGCTCAGTACAGCTTCCCTGGTCAAGCCCACATATTCCATTTCCACCTCTAGGGAAACCTTGCTTGCCAAGCTTCTTGTTGCCTGGTTTCTGTGTTCTCCAGGTGGCTGCAGCTCTCCAAGGCTCACAGCTTCTTATTATCCCCCAGCACAGGGGGTCCTACCCCATCACATTTGTAGGTAAGAGCAAAGATTCTCCCTCCCTGCATCTGCTGCCATTTGGGCCTGGGCTGTTGTGCCTCAGCACATGTTTTTCACATATGTGTTCCTATTCTCCTCAAAGCCAGTGAAGAAGTGCCAAGATGTTGCAGTCACAGCATCACTGAAGCCCATAAATATCACGCTTACCCTTCTCCCAATGTGGACAAGAAAGGAGCTGTGACTCGGTCCAGACCCATTTATCCTTCAGACACCCAGACTGTGGAACATGCTCCTACTTTCCACCAGATGTTCTGAGTTCTGTTCCTTTTATTGTTTATTTCTTGAGCCTCTGAGCCGGTCCCTGGCTGCATGTCGTGCTCAGCCCAGCTCCTTGAAACCCTTGAGTCAAGGCTTTCAGATGTGTTCATTTGGAAAGTGTTGGGAAAGCAAGGGAAAATTGTTGCCCTTGAGATTACATCCTTGACCAGAAACGCTGGAGTGAGTCAGGCCTAGTGTGTTTGCACAAGGCTTGGAACACGTGTCCTGGTGCAACAGCACGGCACTGCTCGCTCCTGGTACGGCCAGGGAATGATGCTGCTTCCAAAGGGAACATCCCTGCATCCCAGGCAGGGACCTCTGCCCCAGCACCAGCCACGGGGACAGTGTTCCCAGCTCCAGCAAGAAGGAAGTGAATGTGGAATCCTCTTTATTTCCAGATGGAAATGGAGATGTTCTGAATGAAAGGAGTTATCAAGATTTTAGCCCTAAGCAGTTTAGGGTGTTGCCTTTCTTTCGTGTTTTTCCTGCTCTCTCCATTCAACCCCTGCCTCACAGTTGTCCCTGTGGCTGGTCTGGTGCTCAGACCCTTTCCCTGCACATGGTGAGCAGGTGAATTAGAGACATCTGTGCACCAGGAGCTTCTGCAGGGACTGTGCTTGGGGGCTTCTGGCTGCTGAGAAATCCAAGGTTACCTCATTCTTAGCCCTAATCCCCTCCTGCTGTTGCTCTGAAGGATCTGCAAGGGACAGAAGTTGAGAGGAGACTCTGACTGCCCCACTGCTGTCTTTGGATTCCAGCAGCACGGACTGCCTGTCTTCCCGAAGTTGCAGCCCTGATTTGGGTATGGCATGCACTAAGGGGTGTGGGTGTCTTTGGATATGGAACCAACCATCCCCATTCCAGGGTAGCCAGTGCAGGAGCTCCCCAGGCTGCCAAATGTTTCTTCAGCACTGACTCTTCTGTTGTCTGTGCGAAGGCTGCAGGTCTCCATCTCCTGAGCTGCTGGGTTTCCCTGGGATCACAGCAGGACCATGCAGTTGTCCATCAGAGGAGGAGGAAGAGCATCCTCCATGCTGACGGGCACTGGGCTGGGGTGGGCAGCAAGACAAGCTGCCCAGGGAGAGAGACAGCAGTGGGCTGAGCAGGGTCCTGGTGCCAATCACAGTACCTTGCTACAAACCTGGAGATCTCCAGAGGCTGACTTACAACCTGTGAAAATTGAGGCTCACACAAGTGATGGAGACAAAGGGCTGGAGCAATATGGGAGGAGCGAGTCCCTGGCTGCAACAACATCTTCACATAGACTCCCCAAAGAAGTACCTGGCACACACACAGGGCTGCCACAATTTGGGACTTCCCAGGAGCCACAAAATCAGGCTGGAGCCACCTGAGCAGGTGATGCTGGTGGGGCTGAAGGAGCTCTGGTCGGCACAGTATCCCCAAACTCTCTGCAGGAGAGCACAGTGTGGAGCCCAGCCTGCACACAACATCTGGCAGAGGCACTGGGTGATTCATGTCCAGCCCTTCCCTAGTCTGGAAACATTCTTGGCATGTGGCAGCTCCCAGCCACCCCTCTGGTTAACCCTGGTTTAGCCCAGTCTGGCAGAAGATGGGGCACACATGGCCCCATTCAGCCCTTTGGTCTAGTCCAGCTCCCAGAGCCCTGCCTGCCCAGACCCAGAACCCTGCAATCCACCCCAGAGCCCTCACCAGAGGCCCCAGATCTCTCCTCTGTTGCCCCCAGCTTTAGAAGGAGCAAGGCAGTTCTGGCACGGGTGAAAAACCAGGAGGAAGGAGCTTTCCCAGCTCTCAGACATCCTGGGTGGGGCACAGGGGTACTGCTGGTCTCCTCTGTAGTTGGGTATGGGACAAAGTCGTGGGAGGGGTGTTAGGGTGAGCAAAGGGGGACGTCCTGAGGGAAGGTAGCATCTCATTTGGTCTGATTGCATTGGGAAAATGCTACAAAACAGGCAGCTAGGCCCATGCCTGGGCTCCCAGCAGCTCCAACAAAACCCAGTGAGCCCAACAGGAGCACAAGGTGCAGATGTGCTGGATGCACTGGTCACCAGCACCCGCAGCCTGACCCTCTCACCCCACACCAGTGCTGGCTGGAGGGGACAATGACCCCAGGGTGAAGGCTGCAGTACCCACATCTGTCTAACCCTCTGCCCTGCCCAGGGTGGCCCCAGCACAGGGAACTGTGCCAGCCCCATGAACTCAGCCCTGCAAGGTGTTAGCTCATCTCCCCACTGCTCACAGGGCTTGGCAGACACCTTCCTTCCTGCCTGTTTGGGATCCAAAAGGATGACCCCAAGCCCAGGCTGGCCTTGCTCCACCCAGTCAGGGAAGACAAGCCCTACTTGGCACCCCATGTTCCCTGAGCCCATTGGTGTGTGGGAATTCCCCCTGGAAGGTTCCATGCCAAGGGTTCAGCGCACTTGCCATGGAGGCAGCAGAGAGTGAGGCTCCACCATCCCTCCTGGGACACTGTCCTAAGATGGAGAGGCCAGTGTCTGGACAGACACCTGTGCCCAGGGTGGAGCTGGACAGGAGCAGGCAGCACATGGACAGTGTCTGAGCCAGAGCCCTGGCAAAGGTGAAAGCAGAGCTCCCAGCACTGCACAGGCACAGGAGAGGGGTGGCCACTGTCCCCTCCACATCAGCCAGGCCAGGGTGGCCAGAGAAGAAGGGAACAGCCAGCGCAGGAGGAATGCACTGTTGGATGGGAGGGAGGAGATCACAGCAAAGGAATGTGCTGTGCCACAGCCAGGGCTGGGGGGGAGCACGAGAGAAAGCAGCAGGCAGGAAAAATAAACTCTGTCTCTCCCAGGGCTACGGTCCTCTGGTCACAATTTTTTCCCTTCTCCCTCTTAAATAAAAATGACGTCAGTCATTGTTCTGGCTGCACAAGAGCTGCCAAGAGCTCTGGCTGTTTCTCAGTGTCCTCCAAACTGAGCTCACCTCCCCAGGCCAGGACTGAGGACATGAGGCCATTGGTTGGGGTCACCCTGTCTGCTGGTCCCTGCAGGTCCACGATGCACCAGCATCAACCAGGATCATCATCCCACTGCCCTTTCCTTCACCAGATCCACGAGCACTACCCCCCTGTGGCAGGACTTTTCACCAGCATCATCTCCATCAGCCTTATTCAAACCCTCAGCAAGTCTGGAGCCTCCAAAACCTCCCGGGCTGGTGGCCCTGAGCACAAGTTGGGAACACTGCCCAGGGCAGGAGTGAGGGGGAAGCTTGACAGGTCAGAGATGGCCCCTGTGAGGCTGTGCACAAAGTCCTGCCCTGGCACAGGCTGCTCCCTTTTCTCTCCACTCCTGCAAAGACACAGGGGCTCTGCAGGAGCCCTCACCAGAGCAGAGCTGGCCAGAGGGGCTGGCAAGGAGTCACTGGGACAAATTCAGCATAAGAGTACACACCCCTGGGTGTACTGCAGGTGGAAGGGGGATATGTGTGTGTGTGTGTGTGTGTGAGAAATGGAGGGGCTGCTCCAAAATCCTGATTCAACCATACAAAGTCTTGCAGATCTCACAGGCTGTGCTCACTAGGGTCAGTTCCTTCTGCAAACACAGCCCCTCTCTGTGCTCTGGAGTGAGGGAGCTGCCATGTCACAGCCCCCTGACTGTCACATAGGGGCTGGCTGTCACACTCAGGAGATCAGCAGCCCACTCAGAGCACCAGGTCTGCCTGGCCTGATCTGCCATGAGCTCTGTGGATGCAACCCAGAAAGCCAAAATCATAGGCAAAGAGCTCAAGGGAGGAGCTTGGCCCATCCTGTCCCTCCATGTCCACCCCAGCTCATCAGCCAGCTCCGGGTGAATGTCAAAGCAAGCAGCATCCAGCTCAGGAGCTTGGGATAGTGTCACAAGAACTTCCCGGGAACAACATGTCGACCACTGTGCTTGGGAGAAAGATGGTCCAAGGCAAGAGGCACTGAGAGATTCTCCAGGAGCAGGACTTGAAACACATCCACAAGTGGAGACTCATCACTCCAGGAAGGCTGACTGCAGCCTGTGGCCACAGCAACAAGTCTGGATGGGCAGGAGGGGATGATACTGGTGGGAGAGCTGGACCATCCTGCACAAAGCACACCAGGAGTGGGGGTGTGAAGGGAAGCAATTAGGGGAGAAGTCTGGGGAGCTCTGCCAGTGGAGTCCCTCGAGGTGAGAGATGGATGGAAAACGTTTCTGAATGGTGTCCCTGCCCAGCTGGGACACCATTCCACCCTCTGGGCAGGGCTGGGCAGAGACATCCATGGAGCAGATGTCACTAGATAGGCCAGGTTGATGCCATGAACAGAGGTCAGGACTGGGCTCCTCTGGCAGGTGAGACAGCACAGGCTGGGCTGCATGAGCAGGAGCTGGCCAGCACACCAGCAGAAGCTGTCCTTGTCACCAGTGGGATTTGTCACCTATGGGTGCTTCAGAGCCCACTCCATGGTTGGGGCAGGGGTCAGTGTTCATTGATCACATCCAATTCTGCCCTGTGCTCATGAGAACACGAGACCAGAGTGGTCCCAAGCCCTCCTCCACCACTTAGTAGTTTCCACTTCATTTCCTTAAAGAAAAGCTCAGTGACACCAAGGAATTATGGACTTGCATTTCCAAATCATTATCCATGAGCTGTCAACATTCATTTCTTCCTGTGCCAAGCCCAGCTGTGTGCTCAGGCAGCTTTCACCCATGGATACTTCTCTCCCTCTAAAGCCAGGACAGTTTTCCATGGCTGTCATGAAATTCACTGTCTCCACCTGCTGCCATGCCACAGGGTCTCTGTCCTCCTTCATCACTGTCAGAGAGGGAATCATCATCTTCAGTCCAGTAGGAGCTGAGTTTTATCACAGCATGTCAGTTTGTCTCCATTGCCTCTTTTTCATGCCTTGCCCCAGCAGCCTCTCCCAATACCATCAACTCTGGTCATCCTTGACTGACTGTGTTCCCATAGCTGTGGGAATTGAGGGTCCTCCCTGTGCCTCTTGCTGCCCCATTTTCACCCCAGCAGGGGCAAGGGACTCTGTGCAAAGGGGGACACCCCCAGAGTGCCATCACACCCTTGACCCATCTCCAGCCCATGCCCAGCCAGTCCTTCACCCTGTCACCACACACAGGACAGGTGTCATGTCCACTCCACATTCCCTAGTCCATCACTACTGCCCCTGTGGGACTCTGGCAGGGAAGAGGGACATTGTGCTGACCTGTCATGGGGGCTGTCGACTGTCCCTGGCTTGCCTCCAGATCCAAGGAAAGGAACTGGGGAGCTCAACCACCTCCACCTCTAGATGTCCCCTCTGTGGAGACTAGAACATGTTCCACACTTTTTCCTTCAGATATAGTCCTTTCCAGTCCAGTCCCACAGGCTGTCCCCTCTGGCCAGGGAAGCAGAACATTTCCTCCTCTCTTTGCTCACTTGTGCATCCCCAGCAGCATCAGGATGTGTGTGACAGGTGCAGGACCAGGGTGGACGTGCAGGGCAGTGGGAGCCTTGCTGTGCCCCCCAGCCAGGACTGTCACCCCAGCCCTCCTCCTGTGCTGTGCCCCCTGGCCAGGACTGTCACCCCAGCCCTCCTCCTGTGCTGTGCCCCCTGGCCAGGACTGTCACCCCAGCCATCCACCTCTGCTTGCATAACTGTGATAAACAACTCCCCACATGAAAACCTTGTGGGAAGCATGGCAAGCAAAGGGAGCTGTTTCCAATTCCAGGCCTATTAAAACTTGTCCTTCCTGGAATTAGAAGAAAAATATGGCCTTGATTCTGGAGATAAGGCCAGCAACAGTTAACATGTGAGATGTCTGTGAGGATTTGATGCCATTCCAGTGTCTGAAGGGGAGTGAGGATGTCCCCAAAACAACCTGTGCAGATGAGCTGGATGCTCTGCTGTGCTGGGTTCCCAGGGACACATCTGCTCCTGTCCAGGGTTGCAAGGGAAAGGTGATGGGGTGGAAACCTTGTCCAAGAAGTGAGAAATTTGAACATGGGGGAAGAGGCCTGGAGGTGTCCTTCAGTGGAGAGATTGTTCTGTGCTGCCCAGAGGTGCTATGTGCTCCTTGAGGAGCCAGAGCTCTCCCACAGCCTCTGTCTTCACACTGAGCACACACCGAGCAGAGCAAGTCTGGGGACCATATCCTTCCTTCTTCTTCCCAGGATGGAGCATCTTCTGTGACCACAGGCTTTGAGGAATTTAACAACAGGATGGCAGCACCACTGCGAGCATCTGAGAGCCTGGGGCTCTGATGTTCCCCACCCACCACGATGTAGAGGAAGCACATCATCTGCTGTCCCACTTTCGCCAAACACAGATATGCTTCTCCACAGTTGGAGAGAAATTTTGGGTGCTCTCCAGTGGTGGCACAATCCCATCCTAAAGCAGAGGGAACACACTGCAGTGTTTCCCCATATGTGGCTCTGCCAACCTGCTGAAGGCTCTGTTACAGGTTGAGAAAAGTGATTTTCCTTGATTTTCTTAGAATAACTGATTTTTGGAGTAACATCCAAAGTCTCCAGTCAGCTGTGGTCAGAGCAGGTCTAATTCTAAAACTGAATCCATTGGCTCAAGGCCTTGTCCATGAGAAACTTGAACTGGGCCCTGTGCCAGGGCTGCACAAACTTTGTGTCCATCCTTACTTGCAACTTCTGCTTGTTGTCCATTTTTCTCTTATTCTTCACTTCTGTGGAAAGTCTGCCTCTGTCTCCTCTATAACTTCCCTTTAGGCAAAGGAAAACACAATCATATCCCCGTTTCCACCTCTCTCCTCCAGGCAGAACAGCCTCACCTTTCTGTCTCTTCTCACACATTGTCCCAGCAGATGTTGGCTGTGCTTTGACTATCATAGCACACCACTTGGCTATCACAGCACAACACTTTTCCTCGCTGGAAAAGCCAACTGCTGATTCACAGTCAGCTTCCCTTCCCTGTCTCCATGTTCTGTGCTGCAGAGCTCATGCACCTGTGCTGGCTGTTCTCCAGGCTCCCCTGGCACATGGATTGCTCCATCCCATACTCAGAACTTGCTATCTTTCTCTCTCTGTTGACCCTCATGACTTTCGCACTGTCCCTACCCATCAAGCTACCCTTTGGGTAGCTCAATCTGAACCTGGACAATTGCTCCTTCCACTGCCTTTTCCTGCACAAAAGCTGACGGATTATTCCCAGGATCATTGCTCCTGCTGTTTTTGCAGACCAGGACAACATTTGCTTCATTCCAGACTTCTGGAAAGCAGTAGCTTCCATGTTAAATTGCCTGCTCCAGCAGACAGAGCAGCTGCTGCATTCCTGGTCTCCCCAAGCTGTCTCAGCTCCACCACGTGGATCTGGCAGTTTCTTTTTTAACGTCTCATTTTGTTCCAGCGCTTTTCCTTCTGCTACCTCAGGACTGAGACCCACGTCTGCTTTGCAAACATCTGGGATGGCTTAAGGACGGGTCTCTCCCTGCTCGTGGGATGGATCATGGAAGCACTGCTTCTCTGCTTCAGCACAAATTCACCCTGGTTAAGCTGAACTGTCAAAAGGACACAATTGGGTTTCCAGGTGCTGCCCTAAAGCAAATCCAGGGTGTTCACACATCCCTTTCTCTCCCTAAATCTGTTAAGAGGATCTTCCAATGGAATGAGGAAGGAGGCAGAGGTTATGATTCCATTTCATAACCAGTCTAGGCCAGTGTTCAACATCCCTTCTCCAGTTAAATCATTCCTCCTGCCCTGGGGTCCTGGAGATGCTGGTTTCTCACCAGAGTAGCCAGACTAGAGGTGCTGGAAGGTGTCAGGGGATCTTGTGGATTCAACGATGCCACTGCTCCAAGGAGCCATCTCTGGCTCACAGTAGCTCCAGGATGCTCATGGTCTTCCCTTGGAGGCACTGAGATCTCCCCTTGCCTATGGATGCCTTTCTCTTCTTCTCCAGAACCCAGGTTGGGGACTTCAGTCAAAATCCCCTGATATAATATTTTCCCTGCTCATGTTTTCAAAATCTTTTCCCTGCTGACAGGCCTAAAGTGATTCCTGTTCCTGTCCTCTTTCTTCGCTCAGACTTTTTGAGTCCTTTGTGACTTGTACAAATGTTGAAGGAGCCTCTACATTCAGGTGGAGGACTTTAATTTAATTCCTTTTATGCTTCAGGCATTTTTATCAGCTTCTTGATCCTCTTGAAAATTTCCCAGCTCACAATGATCCATCTCATTTTTCCCATGATTTCTCCACAGAACACTGACAGAACACTGGAGTTCCTGGCACTCAGGGTTTGTCACTATGGCACTTTTTCTGTAGTTGCCTGAATGTCATTCCTTGAACAACTGCCCTGAGTTTAAGAATCAGCACTTGGACAGACTTTCCTGGCTTTCTGTAGATGCTGGGTGAGGAATGGCACCTCAACCTCTGCCAGGCATTCAGGTATTTAACTCCTCTTTGCACTGGGAAGCATTGAGACCCAAACATCTTGGAGACTCTCATTCCTTGGGGCACATCATGGGGTGAACATTGCCTCTTCATCCTTTCCTCCAGAGAGAAAGTCTGAAGAGCCTGGGTCAAGGTCACCTCTCCACTGGCTTAGTGTGAACTCTTGAAACTTGGACAATTATATTCTCCAGCCTTGGAGCTAGATTTTAAAGATATTTCTGTCTTCATCTCCAACAGCTCTGTCCCACCCCAATGATGCTGGAGCAAAGTCTTCCCAACATCTGACCCAGCCACTTCAACAAGGCCTGGCATTCCTCCTGTAGTGCCCATCACCTGTCACCTCTCTGCATCTGGGCAAAATATTGGAGTCAAAGAGTGTCTCCAAGGCTGCAAGCCCTTTTCCTTCACTTCTCCTCTCCCAAAATCATAATCCACCAAAACCAACGAGGATGGGCACAGCAC
The DNA here is from genome assembly GCA_013397245.1 of Thryothorus ludovicianus. NCBI lineage: Eukaryota > Metazoa > Chordata > Aves > Passeriformes > Certhiidae > Thryothorus > Thryothorus ludovicianus. The sequence continues at coordinate 67,068 of VZTB01009914.1, forward strand.
AAAAACATGCAGCGATAAGCTCCAGCACAACCTGTGGAGTGTGAGCTCCCCTGGAACTGGGAGGTGGGTGATGGGAGGGGCTGAGCCCTCCTCTTGCTGCATGGTCTGTGAACAGCATTCGTCTCCCCTTCTCACAAAAACTTATGGCTCTTTTCCACAGCCTTGTTCAATACCTGTTTATTTAACTCTCATTTGGCACTGGCCAATCCCTTCTTGTCAAATGCTCTTGGAAAGTGCCCAGCCGTGATCCAATGCCCCTGGAGACCACCTTTACGGATGTCAAGCACCACATGTAAGAGCTATAGTCCCTCCTGGTTTTCTCACTCCTGAGGAGAGCTTGTCTGGCTGAGGAACAGCCTGATCCCTCACTGAGAGACAGGCATGGGCTAAGTACAACTCCTCCAAATCATGAAGCTGATTTTGAGCTATCTGACAGCTAGTAAGGATGAGGAAAATGTTTGAAAATAGGAAAACATATTTATTCTGATGCTTACATAACACAGAAACAGTCAAACAGATTTTGCTCAAACCATCCCCAAATAATTCTTCGTTTTTTTGGGCTGAGATCAAGCATGAACAAATTCAATCCAAAAGGATATTTTTTGAGCGATGTATAAACAACTGCAAACAGGGGTTTCGGCTGGAATGTGTGTCTCAGCCGTAGCTCAAGTGTTGCAAGAGCAGTTCGTGAGTGCTCCTCCGGGGAGTGCGGTTTGGCGGCGACGGGCGGGACTGAGCTCGGCAGTCTCGCATCCTCCTCTGTTGGAGAGGGCTCCTTTACTCTAAACTTAGAAGTATCTTATGGGATCTGTTCCACTCGTGATGGGGCCTCACTGGCAAGCAGCTCCAGTGTGTAATTGTCCCGTCTGGTAGAAATGTTCCCAATGTTTGACTCGGCTCGGCCCCCGCTCCGTGCCAGCACGTTGCTGCGATACCGTCTGCAGCCACCCCCGTCGGCCGCGCCCGGCCACATCCTCGCAGTTCTCCTTTTCCACTCATCGGCTTCACAAGTCCCTTCATCTCTCCCCTCGTCGGCCAGAATCCAGGTCCTGGCTTGCCCTGCTTCTCTGGTTCTTGGAGGTGATGCTGAAACAGGCGGACAGGCTGTGTTATGGGGCAGAAGTCTCCCAGAGGGATGGTTTGCCTGGTTCCTTGCAGTCAGCCTGGTGCCTCTTCTGTCTCCTGATAGAAGCTGTTGGCATCATGGACAGGGCTGAGGTGGGATGGAGGACGTCCCAAGCTGTGATCCCCTCTGAAATGTCCACTAGCTCATGGCTGGTCATAAGCTAACCCAGAGAGCCCCTGATGAGCAGGGAGGTCACACCATTGCCTCCCTTAGTCCTTCTTCATCTCACTGCACCCTAGGAGTCAAATCCCTTCACCAGCCCCTCTGCCAGGTCAGTCTCTGTCTACAGCCCCATGAAAGCCCTGGGCAGGGCCAGCTCCAGTGACCACCACACCTTCCACAGCTGGCCAGGGCTTGCGGTGTTATACACAACCACAGCCCACTGCACAAGGCTGAGCAGGTTCCCCTGTCCCTTCCCCAGAATAAGCACAGAGCAGTCCCGGCCACAATATTTTGCCTGGCATGGACGTGCTCTAGACAAAGGCTCTTATTATTCCTGTCAGTTCCTCCTGACTTTGTAAGGGTGACTAATGCTTTTTCTGGCTGCAAGAGGGTTTAGGGGCATGTTAACAAAGTGACTAAAAGGAAACAGGCAGCTTCTCCCATGCCCCATTGCTGGCAACAACACCACTTGTCCCGTTTTTCCAGGCAGGAGAGCTCCAATCATCAGTTTATTGCTGGGACCCACAGAAATGATACTTTAGGGGCTACACAAGGACATGGCACTCCCAAAGCTGGCAGCCTGTTCCATGTGGGGCAGCCTGCCTTCAGCAGCACATCCAGGCCAACACTCTATTCCATGTCTGAGAGCTCTCTGATACATCCAAGGAGACCAAACATGGCCTCAGTCCAATTCTGAGATGGCACTGGAGCCACAGGCTGAGTGCAAGGCACATCCTATTCATGATTCCAAGGAGAAACTTAAGGCATATAGCAATGGAAAACTGCAAAGCTCTTGGAGCTGCCCCCAAGCCCCATGGAGGTAGCATACTCTGGCACAAGGTGGGAAGGAACAGAAGCCAAGAGGAAACACAATCAAGTGACCCCATGCTGTGTCCTCCTCCTGTGCTCCTGTCCTGAGCCCTGCACTCCTGGCAGAGCAGCGAGGGCAAGGAGGAACAGCTCATCCCAGTAGAGAGGGTCTGGTGGAAGAGGCATCCAGCTGTCAGCAGGTGTCCTGTCACAATCAGGCATCCTATCACGGAGGAGAGATCAGATTCCATTTCCTGTATCCTTCTGAGAGCAACTCCTTTGCTTCCAAACCCATTTCTATTGAGAACTTGGCCTGACAGAGTGACAGATAAACAGGACATTTTTTTCACTCAGAAGACTGCCCAGCACCACAGGGCAAGGTGAATTCAGATGAAATCCAGGAACTGGGACAGCAGGGTGTCCTCTGCTCTGAAGTCATGTGGAGGAGGATGAGCTGGAGTCTGCCCTCTCTCCAGCCAACGCTTCTCCAGAAGAAGAGACAAGATCTTCCTGCATGGAGGGCAAGACAGATTTTTGCCATGTTTACAAGAGCACATCTCCAAGCACATGCCATGGTCTGTTTTCAGACCCCTCATCCACAGCCTGAAGATTTCTGTTGGCTCGAGGGCCCTCAACCATTGCTGCAAGAGTTGGATCAGCAAAAGCCAGCAAAAGCAGATGTTTCTAGATCATCTGCCAGGACCTAAAGTCTGTCCAGGGGTCCAATAGTGACAGAGGCGTTGTTGTCCTCAGGGTACAGCCACAAGCCAGCTGCAGCTGTCCCGGTGCTGCTGGTGAAATCTCCTCTCTGGTGGCCACTCTTACCCACTGGTGGCCACCTCACAATCTGCTTTGGACTGTCCTCAACACGTCTGAAGTTGCTCTGCTGTCAGTGTAGCCTCCACTGGCTCTGGATCACTGCTTCCATTTCCAGTTCCTCTCCATGGAACTGGAGGCCTGTGCTGAACAAAGCCCTTGACTCCATGACTACCTTGGGTTGTCAAGAGCTGCACTCCAGGACATCAGGCCTCCAAGGTCAGGATCTGTAGTGCTGCCTGATTTCCAGGGGTTTTGTGCAGGAAAGCAGCAGCCCTGTGAATGTCACCATCAGGAAAGCCTGGGAGTCACCATTCAGCCCAGCTCATGCTGGTCTATGCACCTCTGACCCAAAGCCTTTGGAAAGGGAGGTTCACCTCTGCTTTTGGAGAGAGCCCCATGCCCAACCCTACCAGCTTCTCCTGGCATCACCTCAAAGCCAGCATCCAGCCAGTCTGTTAGCACCTCTCTCCTCCCTGCAAAGCAGCCCTGTGCCTGGCTGGCTTCTGCTCCTCCTATCTTCCCTCCCACACCCCTCCCTGTGTCCCCCACTGCAAGGACATCAGAGGCAGTTGCCACCAGACTCAGCACATCACTCTTGTACACTCTCAAATAATCCCCACAGTGCTCAGCACCATCATGCAAGGCCTTCACACCCACAAAAACTGGTTTGAGTTATTCCCCTCCTCTCCCTCAATTCCTTTTTGGCACTTCCAGATTTATTCCTCCCATTACAGAAGTGCTTGGGATTCCTCCTATCTCTGAACACAGACTGCATTCGTATACAGGGGATGTAATTTGATTACATCTGACCCAAGCTCTAATTCCTCTGTATAAAATCTGTGTTGTGCTCAGTCGGTACTGTTTGCCTATGTTAGGATCTTTTTTGAGTTTCATTAGAGGAAAGACTTGCTTAAATTATTTGGGAAATTTGGAAATACTTATAAAAGCACTGAGCTCAGTGCTGTCTGTCATGGATTTATATTGCCTTTGTTTGTGAAAATCCAGATGGTATTCTCTGACTATTAAAATGCTTTTCATGATGTTCACAATGATTATGCACTTAGAAATTCCCACAGGAAGCTGAAAACCCACAACCTGTCAGTCTCCTGCTTGAAAAGTGTGTCAGATGAGGGGCTGAAACCACTGCAGCCTTCCAGGTGACAGGACTGCTGCCACCCAGCAGGACCACACAATGCACCTGTCAGGGTCAGTGCCCAGGAGCACTCCTGCAGTGGCCAGCACCATCAGGCACTTCAGAGAAGAGCCACGAAGGTTGGGCACTCATCTCCTTCACAAATCCATCCAGACACATCCCTGGAGAGCCCCAGCCAGCCCTGCTGCAAGCTCTGAACAGGATCTGGCTTTTTGCAAAGTCTGGCCCCGGCTGTGGTGCTGAGTGCTGGGAAACCTGGCACTGAGCTCCTCGAAATCTGACTCTTGACACTTAATGATTTTCATCCAACGTGCTCTGTTATTTAACTAGGAATAAAAGTCGGATGTTGACTGCCAGACTCTCTCCATCCTTCTCTTTCTGAAGTGCTCTGCACCACCATCCCTCCCACGTCCTGCTGCTTCCACCATTGCTCATGTTTTTACACCAGGGCAGCAGTCGGCTCCTCGGGCACTCTCTGTGCTCCTCCTGGTCTCACTGAGCTGTGCTGGGATGGTTTGTCCGTGCTCTGCCAGGTTTGCTCCCTGGCAGCCTGTCTGCTGTCTGAATCAGGGAGAGAACCCCTCCACGTTACCTGCACGTGGCCAGGAAGCCCAGAAGACATCACATTGTGTAGAAGCCCTATTTCCACTCCTGAGCCAGGAATGAGGAGCTGGTGGGAGCCCTGATTGCTCATGCCAAAGCAGGGTTTGCTCCTCCTGACAGGCTCCTGCTTATGTACACCAGGAGCCAGCATCTGCTGTGTCCTTGCACTGTCCCCCTGTCCTGACCCTGGAGAAGCCGATGCTCCCTGTGCCATGTCACTGGTTGATATTTGAGTGCTGCCTTACCATGCCCCAAATCTGGGAGCTAGGAGAGTTTGCCCCAGCTGCCCTGTCTATGCAGCTGCTAGAGAGCTGGGGGCTTTTTTCTGGAGTTACTGCAGTGCATCTCCACCTCTTCTCCCACTCTCTCCCCTCGCCTTCCCTCAGCCTGAGCTCAGGATGGCTGAACTTCCGTTGGTGCTGGAAAGCAGCTTCACCACCACAGAGACAGTGTTTCTGCCTCTCCAGAGCACTACAAAGCCACGAGCTGGATGCCAAATTCCCACCCTGGCCCTTTCTGCCCAAGATCCAGATGTGGTGCCGAGATGCCCCAGGGCAGCCTCCCTGCACTTCATCCAGCTCCAAGCATCCCTGGACCAGCTATCCCTCCCACGGGACCACCCTTCCTTCCTGGTAAAAGTGACCCTCTCAGCCACCACTCAAGGCCTCGTAGGCCTTGTTTTTCCACAGCTGTGCTGAGCTGGGAATTTGCTCCAGGTGTTTCTGCTCAGGTCTCAGGTGCAGGAGGAGTGCTGGGGAGGGCTGGACTGCCTGCTGTGCTCAGCTGCTCACCAGCACCCAAACTCTCACATTTCATCAGCTTCCTGGGGAGTGCAGCACAATGGGGAGCACCAAGGGACATCTCCCCCTCACAAATCCCAGTCGGTGTCAGCTCAAGGAGCGAGGGAGCACAGACCACTGTCCTAGGAGGGGCAGTCACATGGGGAAGATGGTTTTCAGTCTCAAGTGAATGTCCAGAAGGAGCAGGAGTCCAGGCTGGCTGTGCGACGGAGCGCACACACACGTGAGCACCTGAGCACGAGCCTCCCGCAGCACTGCACACAAGCCCTGTGACACAAAACCATGGCTGGCCAAGGAATGCGGCAGCACCGGCCCTGGTGTGCCAGAGTGAACACACACAGCGCCGAGCACACCTCATTTACAAAGCACCAGCAGACACTCACTCTAAACACAAACCACATGTTGGCTGGCGCACACTCCCTCTGCTCAGGCCGCATCCTGCGCCTGCGCCCTCCGGCCATGAGCAGCCCCAGGCACTGAGAGAGCACACACACATCGTGTGGGAACCTCGAGTGCCTGGGGAGCCTCACAATGCTCATGGGGAACCTCGAGTGCCTGGGGAGCCTCACAGTGCTCATGGGGAACCTCGAGGGCCTGGGGAGCCTCGCAGTGCTCATGGGGAACCTCGAGTGCCTGGGGAGCCTCACAGTGCTCATGGGGAGCCCCATGTTCCCAGAAAGCCTTGCTGTGCTCTCAGTGAGCCTTAACATGTTCCCTGTGAGCCTCATGTTTCCGGGGAGCCTCATTGTGTTTCTAGTGAGCCTTGCTGTGTTCCGGATGAGCCTCACGTTCCCAGTGAGCCTTGTTTTCCTGATGAACCTCGTGTCCCCAATGAGCCTCTTGTTCCCAGTGAACCTGGTCACCCCACAGGATCATGTGCCTCTCTGCTCAGCCCCATGATGATGGTGGAACTGCAGTCTGTGTGGGGACATCTCCCCTCCTGTCTAAGTACCTCACACTGGCAATGCCAAAGGGTTGAGACATGCCCTTGGAGGTTCCTGGCTGTCTCCTGCTCCCTGATGTGGTTGGTGTGAGAAGGATCACCCCTCCTTGAGGTGAAGGACACCTGTTCCAATGGCCTCCAGGCACCCAGACACCCTGTCCTGCTTGCTGTGCATGCCAGGACTGACAGCAGGGCTGAAGGACGTATTTAAAAAGCAGCAGGAATTTGAAGACCATTAGAAGCTCTCAGCAGAGAAAGAAACCCCAAGTCCCTCCTATGTGTATGCAGAGCAGTTGTCACTTCAGTGGGAGGCAAGGAATAACCCCCCCCCCCCATCAAAGAAAACCCTGGCACCTAGAGCTGAGACTTGTCTTCCTGTGAACAGGGCATCTTGTCCTCCACATGTCCAGCACACCTCAAGGCTGGGTCTCATCTACAGCTGAGCATTACCTTAGCTCTTGGGTCATGTGCACACACTGAGGCCAACCTCAGGGCTCCTCAGGCTTCACCCCACTGCAAGAAGGGCTGGTGGGGTTGTCTGACTCCTAAAGCACCCACCCCGTGCTCCTCTCATGTCTAGTTAGGGTTCCTCAGGCCGCCCAGCACTGGTAAGTGTTCTTCTGTCTCATCAGACCCCAGGGGAAGAGTCTGGACCTTGGCTGAGACAGCACAGTCACACCTACAGCATCCCAAGCCAGGGCCATGCCTTTGAAGTGTTTTTTCCTTCAGAAACACAGCCAGGAGGAAAAGTGAGAAAGCCGCCGCACGAGAGTTGGTCAGAAACATTTAGACAAGACATTTCTCCATTGGAATGTGCTGGCTCATGGAGATGTTTTGTGGAGACAGTTTGATTGCTGTTGAACAGTGCCAAGAAACTGCCAGACCTGCTGCCTGGCAATGCTCCTCCTCCAGAGCAGCTGCCTGGGGCACGGGCAGCCACCCAAGAGCCTGCAGAGTCTGCGAGCCCCAGGTCTTCACTCACTGCTCCAGGAGAAGCTCAGCTTCCATGGCTGGCCTGGGTTTTGGCTGGAGGACAGAGCAGCAAGAGGAGTAGCATGAAGTCAGCGTTCCCAGGAATTTCCTGGACTTGGGTGTTAGGGCAGCCAGCTTCAGATCCAGGCACCCCCACCCTCCCAAAAAAATCTTTGAACAGGACAAGCTGTGTATTGGGTTGATTCAATGTCCCAACAAAACCAAGGCTCCAAATGTTAGATTTTTTTGGGGAAAGAGACTTGGTTCATGCCAGACCCTAAGAGGGTCTCCCTTCACCCAGCTGCTCTGTTGATACCATGCTCCAGGAACTCCAGAAGCTCCAGGAACTCCATCCTTAGGGAGAACTGGAGGGACCTGACAGGAGAAAGCTGTGCCTCTGTCCCTGTGCCAAAGGAATGACAGTCTTCTCCAGACAAGCTTTGGGTAAAAGGTATGGAAAAGCTGTGCTAAGCATCACTGTGTGCAGAAATCCTTCGTTCTGACATGAAAGGAGAGATCTATATATGGCAGTGACAGTGGAATAGGGACTGGATCCCCCTCCAAAAGTGCTTCTCAGCACAAGAGAAAACTTTCCCTGCTCTTGGTAGGAAAACAGAGAGTGCAGTTTGTGGCCAAAATGTGGGGTGTTTGTTCCAGGATGAAGTGTTGACACTGGAAGGGCCCCAGCATGGGGACAAACATAAGAGGTGGGGGAGCTCTGGCTCTGGAAGCTTTCAAACTTCAGGTAGACAAAGCCACAGTCACAGCCACCGTGACTGAGTGCTGGCAACAGCCTGTGAATCAGACTGGTCTGGAGCCCTCCAGGGATCCCCTCCCACCAAAACTTGGGGGATTGTGAAGAATTACCCCAAGGGATGCCCTCAAAGTTGGACCTTTCCTACCAGGAGATGCAGTAGCTCTACATGCAGGATGAGGATCATGCATGTCTCAGGCATCTGTTTCTCCACAGGCACAGTCCTGCCAGCTTGACTTCAGTCACAGGCAGCCCCAGAGCAGGCATAGGGACAGCGTTCCCTTCCGGAGGGACAAGGTTCCATGGGACAGGGCTGGATGTCTGAGAGCCGAGCACGATGACAGCACAGGACAGTCTCCGGCGAACGCGAGGGCTCCATAATGTCATTGGAGAGACACTGGCTGTGTCAATGAACTGGGCTGTTATGGGACAGGTAATTCAAGCCGGCCCCAGATTTCAGTGAGAGACTAAACAATACAAAAGCCACATGGCACACGTGGAGAGGAATGGAGCTCTGGCTGGCTGACAGCTCTCAGAAGCAGCTGAGCTGAGGCCCATCACTTGTGAGAGAGTTCTTGCAGTCCCAGTTCTCCGCTGTTCAACTTGAAGACAACATGATTAATGTTAGAAATTATTAATGGCAGAAAAATATGATTAATATTGGCTGCAGATGGCACAGGCTGCAGTGGGAGAGAGCAGCCACTGTGCCCTGGGAACAACAGCGTTTTTCTAGCCACGTGTGAAGCCACTTTGACAGGAGCAGGGCATGGACCAGGGGCTCTGGCACTGTGTTTGCAGACTGGGGGTCAAGATTCCCCTTTCCACAGGTTGGGCCTCCAAGCCAGGAGGTAGCTTGAGGGTCTGATAGGTGATCACTATCTCCAAAACAGTGACACGGAGGAGCTGGGGCAGAAGCAGGAAGGCTGTGAGTGTCCTGGTGTGCTCCCACAGGGACTGGACTCAGCTCCCACCCATCACAGGGGAGGGCTGGATGGAAGGTCTGGGAAGAGCCACAGAATTGATTATAGAGGGAAACAGAGAATCAAGAGCCATGGAGCTACGGAGGACACTCTGTGATGTCCACAAATGTGTTTTGATGGGCAGTACATGAGGATTCTATGCCTTTGCTTGCAGAGGGATGTTTGCAATCCTTTAAGAGACTGACTGCACCCCTCTTGAAGCAGAGGAAAAACTCGGTCCCTGGAAGTGACAGGGAGGGATATTCACAGGTACAGCAGAGCGCACAGGAACCTGTGCCCCAGCAGGAATATGGGAAGAGACAGCCCACTGTGGTCAGATGACAGTGCTGGAACTCCCCACGAGATAAAGGCTCCAAGATGTTGTGGAAAATCCTTTGGAGGACCAGCAGGACAAGGATTCAGAGAGCAGTATCTGTCATGTGAAATGCAACAGCTTTTTTCCCGGCAGTTGTGCAAAGTCTGGAAGTAAACAGCTCCTCCTTGGTGCACTGTCAGATCCCCAGGGGTGCCGGTGCCAGGGGAGCTGGGCTGGCACTGAGCTCCAGGACGGACCCTGCGGCTGTCCTTGGAGAATAGATCCCTGCGGAGCAGCGGCCACCCACCACCCCCTCCCGCGGGGAAGAGAGACATCTGAGTGCCAGCGTCGCCTCCCCGGAGAGTGACCAGGACCCAGTCGGGTCCCCCCAGGCCAGCGGCGACCGCTCCCGGGAGGTGGCCGTAGGGATTAGCAGCACATTCCAGCCTGGAGCGACGGCCGGGTCAGCCCGGCGTGGATCAGCGAGGCTTTGCCGGCTGCCCGGCCGTCAAAAATCGGAGTTGCTCCCTGCAGGAACAGCGAGCTCGGCAGAGCTGTGCCCCGGGCAGGGCTGCTCGGGGCGGTGTCCAGAGGGATGTGCAGTTCCCTGGGTGGGGAAGGGTCCCCCTCCGGGGACGTGCAGGAGCCATCGTGGCGCTGGTCCCCGGGGGTGGCCGGGCTGCCAGCGGGGAGCAGACGTGCGTGTGCGGGGAGGAATGTTTGCTCGGGCAGGTCCAGCCCCGGCGCTATTTCTGGTCCCAAGAGGCCCCGAGGGAGGGCTGTTTATCAGGGATAGACTGTACCAGATGGACTTGGCATCTCTAAAAAAAAAAACAAAAAAAACAAAGCTCATTTTGGGGAAAGGTGAGGGTTTTTTTTGGACATGGCAGCTGAGAGGAAGGCTGAAGGAGAAGGAGGTGATACAGGACCATTTGGGCTGTAAGGGACAGGACAAGGGGTGCTGGAGGGCCAGCATAGCAGCCAGCAGAACTCCCTGCAATGCATTTTTTGGGGCCAGGTCATCAGCATCCCTGAAGAACAAGAGGCATAACAAGGAATATGGTGGGTCAAGAGGCTTCAGGAGAGCCAGGCATGGGTGACAGAGAACTGGAGTCAGGAAACAGGCCGAGTGTGATGCTGCAAGGAGGTTTTGCACTTAATGAGGTCCATGGGGCTGTGCAGGAAGACTCTGTCTGGTGAAAGCCTCTGAGGCAAAGACAGGCTGCAGGTGTCACCTGAAGCCAGCAATGAGATATGGCTGTGTCAAAGGGTCAAGAGGATGCTGGGCTCCTGGATCCTGGGGATGAGATTTGCCACTTCTGTGCTGCTGCTTGTTCACCATGTGCCTTTGTCCTCTCCCTCTCCTGGGAAGCACATGGTGGAGCTACCCACGGGCCTCTGTGAAATCCCTCAAGGTCCTGGAGGCTATCCACTGCCTCATCTTCTGTCCAGCCATGTGCTGGAGTGGCTGCTGATGGGTGGGAGGATCTGGAGCACTCAGAGAAGGGGACAGAAGTTCTACATGGCCTCAGGTCACTGCAGTGACTTGATGGTTGGGGACTCATCACAGTTTCCAAAGGAACAAGATCTTGTCCACTGCCATGGGAGGTCTCGGGTGAGAAGTAGGTGCCTTTTAAGTGCCCCTGTAGAACTGAGTACGTCTCTGGCCCACGGGATGGGTTCCTGGAGGATTCACACTGGACATCCCAAGTGCGTGGCAGGGCTAAGGCAAGCTGGACTGCTCCCAGGTCATGGAGAGGCTGAAACAGGAGACACCTACTTTTATCCCACTGGGAAGGAAGGGTGTGAGACCACCACCTTGCTGCTGCTAGTCCAAGAAGGCACAAGGCATGAGAAAGAGCTAGAGGGCTCCAAGCTGTGTGACATTATCAGCCACAGGATGTCCTGGCTGGCAGGTACCTGAGCCTGCGCCTGAGACGGGATCCCAGGCAGAGAGCGGGGCCAGAGAGGCACTGGGACAGTGATAGCAGAGGTTCTGGGCCACACGTCTGCAATAGCAAAGCCTGGAGAGAGCTGGGTCTCTTTTGGGAGCTGAGCTCATGGCAGGGATCGTGGGAGCAAGCGGGGGACATGCAGGAACAGCAGCCAGCCAGGACAACCCATGGCGGGGCAAGAGCTGGCATGGGGCGGCTCCTTTCAGGAAGGTTCACCCGTGCAGCTCTCCAAGACTTGTTCTCTGGCACCAGGAGCTAACTTCCAGGAACCCCTGGCTGCCTGGGAAAGCCTCGGCTGCCTGCATGTCCAGCCTTTTAAGGAGTTTATCCTCCCCAGCTGAACTCCCTCTGCCCTCTCCAAGCACCCTGGATGGTGCGGGCACAGCTGGCAGGGCTCCAGCACAGCTCAGGCACAAGCTGCCTGCTTTGCTGGCACTGCTGGCATAGGCAGGGTGAGCCTGAGGCACCTGGGCATCAGAGAGAGCAGAGAGGAAGAGTTTGGGCAGGGATTTGAAGGCTTCCAGTCCTAAGCACAGGGAGAAGCAGTTAAGGTACAGCGAGGTGACACTTGGAGCACCATGGAGCCCCAGGACTGCTGGGTCGGGGCTCAGAGCAGGAGGGCACCCATGGGTGTGTGTAACCACCGTCTCCTCTGCACACATGGGTGGACATGGTCCCTCTGGTGCATGTCTGGGTGCTGCCATGCCCAACCCTGGGGTGTGTCTGTGTCCTGAGACAGGGCAGCACTTGTGCTTGCACTAATGCAGGTCCTTGTGCCTCTGTGTCCATGTGCAAGAGCCATCGTGGCACTGGTCCCCAAGGCTGCAGCTCCCTGGGGGTGGCCAGGCTGCCAGGAGGAAGCAGACAATACTGGCCCAGTTGATGCTTTAGGTTTTAGCTTTTATATTTTAGATCCTGCGCTCTTTTAGGGGGTAGCTTTAGGTTTCATATTCAGTGCTACTGTGTTCTCTTCACAGAGTAGACAGACAAAAAATTCCTTCTCTAGCTCGATACCAAGGACAACTTTCAGACCCAAGAATGAAAACAGTGGTGAAGTGAGAAGAAAAAACCAGGAGGATGGAGCTTCATAACCTGAAGCTATGGTTGGACAATTGATTCTAATATGCTAATGGACCAGAACTTATAAAAGTGTGGAGCCTTGTGATCAGGCATCCATTTTGTGACCATTATGGGGTACATCTTGGGTGTGGTCCGGCTGGACTCTTGTGTAGCCCAGGTGTGCCCAGTGAGGATTTTAATAAATATCTACTTTTTCCTCTTGTTCTGTCTAGTTTCTGTTCCAGGTCAGCCTCCAGGAGGCAACACAGTATACTGCTGATACTGGGCAGGTGTGTGTGAGCAGGGACATGCTGCTTCCCTCCCTTGTGGGGCTCTACCTTGGCCACAGGAAGCTGGTCACACTCCAGTGGGACACTGGCCAGGATCACCTGCACCCTGCAGTGTGCCCAGCCAGCTCCTCACCGCACTTGAACCCTCCAGCAGTGGCTGGGTTTGGGGCAGAGAGGGCACAGACTTGCTGTGCTGCCTGAGACCCTGATAGTCCCCACGTGTGGCCTCATCCCCTGCCAGCCCTCCCAGCAGTTGTCACTTCCAGCAGAAATCTCAGGGTTTGCTGTGGGACACGGCTTCCTCCAATTGTTCCCCAGCCACTGGGCTGGGCACAGGGCAGCCTTGGCACTGGGGACACCAGAACAGCACCAAGAGAGGTGGGGCAGAGAGATAAGGGGCCCAGACACAAAAAACAGCAAAGTCAAGGCTGCCAAGTCACATGGGAGCGTTAAAGACATGCACCTTGCAAAGGGACACCTTGTCCTTACAAGGTCAGGGCCAGAGAAGATCCTCACTATGCCCCGGTGCTGTTGAAGACAAAGGGACAATGGCCTCGTGTCCTGCTGGGGCTGTAGGGCTGCACAGCAGAGTTAGGACACCACAGGATGGTGGAGCTGAGAAGCAGGGAGAAGCCATTCATGGAATCACACAATCACTGAGGTTGGAAATGCCCTTTAGGATCATTCAATCCAACCATTCTCAAGCACTGCCAAAGCCACCACTACACCAAGTCCCCAAATGCCACATCTACATGGCTGTTAAATAAATAAATAAATGGTGACTGCACCACTTCCCTGGGCAGCTGTGCCAGGGCCTGACCACCCTTTCAGGAAGAAATTTTCTCTAATACCCAAACTACACCTCCCCTGGCACAACTTTCTTGTTCCCTGGAAACAGAGCCCAATCTACCCCCGGCTGCCCCCTCTTATCAGGAAGTTGTGCAGAGCCAGAAGGGCCCCCCTGAGCCTCCTTTTTTCCAGGCTGAGCCCCTTTCCAGCTCCCTCAGCTGCTCCTGGGGCTCCAGACCCTTCCCCAGCTTCATTCCCTTCCTTGGACACACTTGAGAGCCTCTGTAGTGGGGGCCCCAAAGCTGCCCCCAGGATTGGAGGTGCCTCAGCAGTGCCAGCACAGAGGGACAATCACTGCCCTGGTCCTGCTGATCTCTGCTTCCCAGCTTGTGGCACAGACCCCAGGGCTTGGCCACGTCTCCCAGCTCCTTGTAGAAGTGACCTGGAGTAGTGTGACGTTTGAGCAGCTGGATGGGAGGATCCTGTGCCAGGAGACTGCCTGGACCTCAGCCCCTGGCAGGAGCCACCACCTCATCCCAAGGGGAGTGAGGACACCTGGTACAAGGCTGTAGGGCAGCCCCCAGCACCAAGGGGGTTTGGAGGTGGAAAAAAGCACTGCATGGGCTGAGTCCCCTCCAGCCACGGGAGGACAGGAGCCATCGGCAAAACCCGGGTGAAGGCAACAGAGACCATATCCCCTGTGTTTAGAGGCACAACTCATGGGAAAAGTGACCTGTGGGCTCCAGGTTTGTTTTCTCATTGTGTCTCGTGCATTTTCTGAGGTTACTTTGGATTTTGATCAGCAGCTGGGGAAAAATGTTACTCAAAACCATTTCATTGAAAAGTGCTTATTTTGCAGGACTTGTTATAACTGAGCACCTGGGTACTCAGCCCATGTGACTCGCTCCATGTGACAACACCACCCCCTGTCACTCGAGGTCTTCCACTGGGATTTTCTGTGACCTTGAGCAGAACCTCAAGGGCAGCAGCAGCTCTCCAGCTTCCCAAAGGACTCTCCAGCCCTGGCACATCTTCCCAGGGCAGTGGTGGAGTCACCACCCCCTGAAGGGATTAACAGTCCTGGGGATGTGGCCCTTGGGGACATGGGTCAGTGGTGGCCTTGGCAGTGCTGAGGATGGTTGGATTCAGTGATCATAGAGGGCTTTTCCAAACTAAACAATTTTGTGATTCTGCTGCCCCACAAAACAGATTTGGCAGTGGCTAGGGATCCAGACTCTGGGACCAAAACCCTGAGATCCAAACCCTGTGCTGCACCATCCCCAGAAAGCTGGGACCAGACACATCCCACTGTGCTTTCTTCAAGTATTTTCTGACATTCCCTTCTACTCCTTCCCCACCTTCCTTCTTAGCATCAGGTACGTGTCTTGTACCTGATGCTAAGCACCTGGTCTTATCTCAGCACAACCTTTTCATGCTGCCAGAAGCTTCTTAGGGGGCTGGAGACAGCCCAGCAGTGCTTGGTCCTTCTGGGCATCCCATCCCATCCCATCCCATCCCATCCCATCCCA
>VZTB01009914.1:82166-112591 GCA_013397245.1 Thryothorus ludovicianus
CCACTGCTGGACAGTTTCTCATTCACCAACAACTCGTTATAGTTTGGGAGACTCTTAGGCAAGGAGAGCTTCCTGCAGAGCCAGCCATGGGCTGTGGGAAGTCTAGAAAGACCTGTCCTCTTCCAGGCAGTTGTGTTTCTAAGGCTGCTGGTAGTCCCCTGTGTCCCAACCCTTCTGTCCCAAAAGCACCAGAAGCTTGTTGGGAGAGTTGAGGTCCTGATCCTGCTTGTCAGAGGTCTGCAGGAACAGCCCTGGTGCAATGGTGTCCCCAGTGTGGGATCAGGCCCCGGGAACCTGCCAGCACCTCCATCCCAGCCCGAGCTGGCAGAGGGCCCAGGCGGGCAGGGGGGAAGGCTGCAGGAACTTGATAATGGTGTGGAGGGTGGGGACACAGGGCTGGCTCCAGGCTGCCTGAGGACAGCCCTGGTCACATCAGGATCTCAGGGCTGGCAGCAGCTGAGGGGTGCTGAGCTGAGGGGTGAAGGTTGGGAATAGGCACAAGCCTGGCTCCAGCAGGGAGGGACCGTGTTGTCCTTTCCAAGCAGATAATGGGTCCCTGCAGCCTGGGCTGGCTCAGGTGCACCTGCATCAGTGCCCAGCGAGCAGCCTGTGCTCAAGAGACATGAAAAAGTCAGAGCAGAGGGGTCGTGTTCTGTTCAGGCATCACCTGCACATTTCTGTGTCCTGCTCACAGGACCCCACAGTTTGAAGCTACAAGGGACTTTCACTGGAACCAGATGGTCCCTGAGCTGTCTCAGACACCAGAGCTTCTTCCTGAGCCCCTCAGAACATGCCCCCAAGATTATCCCAACCCTGGTGCCACACTGCCCATGGGCAATAGGTGGCCAAGCAGCCCAGCAGCAGCTGGGAGTGCTTAGTCCTTCATGGGCAAGGGGATGGACTGACACAGAGAACCGTGGAATCATGGTATGGTTTGTGTTAGAACACACCTTAAACTCTTCCAGTTCTATTCCCTGCCATGGACAGGGACACCTTCTGTTATTCCAGGTTGCTCCAAGCCCCGTCCAACCTGGCCTTGGGCACTGCCAAGGATCCAGGGGCAGCCCCAGCTGCTCTGGGCACCCTGTGTCAGGGTCTCCCACTCTCACAGGTAAGAATTTCTTCCTGGCATCCAGTCCCAACCTCTCCTCCTTGTTTCCCTTTGTCCTGTTTCTCTCTGCCTGTGTTGAAGTCCCTCTCCCTCTGTCGTGCTCTCCATCCCTGCTCCGACCATGGCTGGTGTGTTCCCACTGCAGTGTCCCCACAGCACATCCTGGAGGAATGCCTTGCCCATGGTGCCGGACAGAGGCCGCCTGGGACCCCGCTGCCCGCCGGGGCTGTGTCCGTGGCTGCACGGCACCACCTCTTATCCGCTCCGGCAGCCGCAACAGCAGCAGCTTCAGAGCCTGCCCGACTCCTCCCGTGACCCAGACAGGCCCTGCTGCGAGGGAACAGGGGGTCAGGGGCCATAGGAACATCTGGAGGGAGGTGCAGCCCATCCCACACCCGAGCGGCTCCCCACAGACAGGCAGCGCTTGGGGGTCAGGGGTGCCAGGGCTGTGCCCCAGCCCCACGCCGAGCCGGCCCGGGGCCGTGCTGGCAGCGTCCCTCGGACTCAGCCGCTCCAAGGACTCGCGGCAGCAGCGCACAGCTGGTCACCGGCCACCGGCACATCTGGAGCCGCTCAGGCAGCGCCGGGACCTGCCCACGGGGCACGGCGCAGCTGAGGCAGGGCTGTCACTCTGCCCGGGCAGGGCAGGCTGGGGGCAGCGGGGGTGTCACTGCACCCCACTAGAGCCACCCCAGGACAGGCTGCTGTGCCCACCCACTCTCTCAGAGGGAAGCCACACGAGGAGTGGCTGAGGTCACTTGGAATGTTCATCTGGAGAAGAGGAGATTGAGGTCAGACCTCACCGGGTGCTGCAGCGTCCTTCCAAGGTGCAGCTCCAATCTCTGCTCCCTGTGAGCAGTGACAGAACCCAGGGAACGGCTGGAGCTGTGTCAGGGCTGGGTATCAGGTAAAAATTCTTCCCCCAGAGGGTGCTGGGCACCCAGGGAATGGGCATGACCCTGAGGCTGCTAGAGCTCCAGGAGCATTTGGACACTGCTCCCTGGGATGCACAGGGTGGGATTGTTGGGGTGACTGTAACGGGGCAGGAGTTGGACTGGATGACCCTTGGGGTCCTTTCCCACTCAGGATATTCTGTGATTCTCTGAATCTTTAGTTCTAGGACTCTTGCTCCAAACTCACAGGATCTCATCCCTTTTCCCCAGGACTGCAGAGCCTGGCTGAGCAGCAGAGCAGGGCAGGGTGCCATGGGGATGTCATGGCAGCTACCCAGGATAGGGGAACAGGCTTCCAGCACCCCCTCAGTGCCCACAAGTGTCTCTTGGAGTGACAGATGGGAGGAGTAGGCAGGAACAAGGGTCACAAGCAGACTGAGTAGAGAGGAAGCAAGGCTTGGGCACAGCTGACTAGGAAGGGTCAGCCTGAGCAGCCTAGCTCTTGTTGGACCTGGATGTTTGTTTCAGCCATCCCTCTGGACCTTAGGATCCTTGTCTCCTACTGTCAGTGCACGTTTCATGGGATTCCTGCACAGTCCCAGGCAAGAAGCCAGGCGTATCCAAGACAGGCTTTGGAGCATCTCCTGGAGATGGTGACCACAGGATGAGGAGCACATGGGTGAGTGGGGCCACCAGCAGAAGGAAGACATGCCTCAGTCCTGCCCAACAAATCCACCAGCAGCTCAGTAGAGAGTCCCATCTCAGTCCTTCTCTCCACCACCCCTCTTTAGGCGCCCTGCCCTTTCCCCTTGCCAAGACCCCCTGCCAGGCAGGGTCTTCCTACACCAGCCTCCATCAGAGGATAGATCAAGTGGCACCTGGATGCTCTCCTGGAGCCTACAGGGTCCATCAGCAGCTGTTGTTAGTGCCACATGCAGCACTTCTGCATTAGACAGGCAATGGCACCAGTTACACTGAAGCATAGACCCCAAGATGAAACCTGCACCTCCCTGCTCCTGCATTTTTCTCTCCAAGGAATGTCTGTCTGCTTGTCTTGGGTTGCAGTGCAAAATGCAACCAAAAGTATGTATTCTATCACCATCTGTTGAAACTGGGGTGAGGGGTGGGGTAACCTTCTGTTATTGTCCCACCTGTTGAAAACCAGCTGGGTCAGTTTTCTTTCTCTCTTCTGCAACTCATCCTCCCTCCAGGGAGTTATCTTCTGCTAATGGGCCATTGAGTCTCACTGATAAAATTACATCATCCCATTGGAAAATGTTCCATCTAATGAGAGGAGCCAAGCATTCCTACCTGGATAAAAACTTGAGATTTGGAACACCAAGCAGCCTTCTCCACTGGATTCTCAGAGGAAGACCAGGCTCATCTATCTCCACTGGACCTTCAGAGGAAAACTCCACCTTCCTACAGGATCACTGCTTCAACAGAACCACATCTGCCTCTCCATAAGGACTGCAGCCACCATTTAATG
Source organism: Thryothorus ludovicianus (assembly GCA_013397245.1). NCBI lineage: Eukaryota > Metazoa > Chordata > Aves > Passeriformes > Certhiidae > Thryothorus > Thryothorus ludovicianus. Next base: position 85,660 of record VZTB01009914.1, read on the forward strand.
GGACTGCCACCAACACCCTGACCCACAGGGTGTCAGCTTGGATTCTGACTCTGTCAGTGCATTTGGGGTTTTTCTGTATTACTGCATTTTTATTTTAGCTCTACTAATAAAGAACTGTTATTCCTATCCCCATATATTTGCAGGAGAGCCCCTTAATTTCAAAATTATAATGATTTGGAGAGAGAGTGTTTACATTCTTCATTCCAAGGGAGGCTCCTGCCTTCCTTAGCAGACACCTAAAGAAGTGACCAAGACACAAACAAGACACTGCTTTAAAGCAAAGGCTCTCCATCCAGATGCTTTCCCCAAGCCACCTCAGGCAATTTCCATCCAGCTCCGGCCCAGGGAGACTCCTGCCTGTGCACATGTTGGAGTTGATGCTGTTCGCAGCTGGAGCATCTCCAGAGCATCTGCTGAGCACCAGCCCCTCCCCAGTCAGGGGCAGCCACCACTGCCCACTAAAACTCTGGTGGGGGAAGGGGACAGATGGAGTGGTGTCCCAGAGCTGGAGTCAAAAACATCACTAATGAAGCATCAGTAGCTCATCAGGGGAAAGCGAGGCTGTTCCCATTTAGTTCAGGTCTAGGTTAGGCAAGAGAGGTAAGTAACAGCATGGACTGCACCCATGTAAAGTTGTTGGCTCAACTAAACTGAAAAATAAACTGGAAAAAGAGAAAAGAAAAAAAAAAGGAAAGAGAAGAAATACCGTATTCAGATCTGGTTTGTTTATTCAGAAATAGAGAAAATTAAAACATAAGTACTAGGAGAAAATACGCCAGATCTAAATTCTGCCTGAGATGATGATTTTATTAGCAAAGAATCTAGGTCTCAAGTTATGTCTCAAAACAACACAAAACCAGATGCAGAGGTCAGTACTCTCCTGCCTAATAACAATGCTTTCAGTGACATCCTTAAGGAAGAGATGGACTCAACATTGCAGGAGACTTTTAAAACTAATTTGGACAGCCAAACAAGATTTCACTCTTAGAATCTGCAATTCAAGTTGAGACAGAGCAAAATGGAAGCTCTGTTCCAACTACAGTGCCATGACATCACAAAGACTCAACAATTAACATCAGCTGCTTCCCTAGTAGTTTGAAAAATTGAGATGAAGTCATAACCCATCCCATAGGAAAAAAGCAGTAATATTCTGATAAAAAGGGGGCTTGAAGTCTCAACCTAAAGCCATTTCCAAGGGGGATAATAGCAAAACTAGTGGGAAATAAAATAGGTCAAAAAAGTAAAATTCTTGCAGCAAAATCAAGTTGTGTGGAAAAAAGGCTCTCGCTACCCACCAAGGAAAAGATATACTGAAGGTCAGCAGGAGCAGAGCTCAACTTTCCAGGCCTGGAAGAGCTCCAGCTCCAGAGAATAATGTGGATATGACAACATGACAACAGCAACTGACAAAACCCTGGGGAAACAGTGGAGTTACCATCCCTGGAAATGTTCCAAAAAACATGTGGGTGTGGCACTGGGGACACGGTTAGTGGTGACCTTTGCAGTGCTGGGGGAAAGGTTGGACTCAGTGATCTCAGAGGGCTTTTCCTACCTTAGCAGCTCTATGATTTTATGATTAAAAGAAGGTACTCAAAAAACAAAGCACAAAGACTGTCACAGAAAAGGTTAAGAAATCCTGCAAAAAACCCCCAAGTAGGGGGGCACTGGGACCAGCTGGCATCTGTTATTTGTCTGAAAATCTTGTCTTCATTGCCCTCATTTGTGTGCAAAGCCCAAGTGTTTTGCATTTAATTGCAAAACATTCCAGGAAGTTGTACAAGGGGGTTGCAAAGTGACACCGGAGAATAAGAACGGAGACAGGGAAATGAGGCTCTGTGTCCATGGAGAGCAGTGGCTCTGCACAGAGGTGACATGGACAACTCTGTGATTATCCTGACGGCCTGCGAGCGCTGTCAGCGGTGCTGCAGCTTGCTTTAACCCAAAACAGCAACTCCAACCCGAAACTGCAGGCAGAACACAGCTCATGGCTGACAGAACATCTCCTAGGAGGACTCCTTGGCTTTGTGTGTTGTTGTCTGTCCTGGAGGAAAAGTTGATGAGATTCCACCACAAAAAAATGCCATTCTCAGTTTCTGGCATTTGAGATCCCAGAGCAACACGCCACATACTAAGATACCAAGACCTTTCAGAGTTTGGAACAGACAAATATGGCACTAAAACCATGATAAAGGCTCCCAGAGGGAGTGGGAACAGAATATCCAATGCCATGGGAAACCCTCTCTTATTTTTAAAGAAAGCTACAAGTATATGGCATGTGGCATTTTGGAGAGTGTTTATCAGCAATGCTGATAGCAGAGAGAAGCTCCTTTAACTATTTAAAGACGAAAGTAAAAAAGCCCCTGATTTGGACACTTTGTACTTCCAGTCATGTTTTACATGTTCAGCTCTCCCCCTGTCCCAGGGGCCTGGTTCTGACAATGCCCTCTAATAGGACCATAAAACCCACAGAAAACTTTTCCCACCTTAAAAATACCCTCACTTTTCCTGAGGAGGGAAGGAGAGCCCAGAAGATGGGAGGTGATCACTGTTCTGGAGGTACCAGGCAGCTGCAGGGCACTGATCTGTGCTTGGCACCTTTCAGATGCAGCAAATTCAAGGCCATGAGACCTGAACATGACTTGGACATCAGGGGCCTGAGAGTGTTGTCCTATGACCATTGAGCCAGGAATGATCTCTTGGCTTAAGCCTCTCTGCTGGAAAGGCAGCCAGGCTTCCTACAGAACAGAATCCAACTTCTGCTTTCTGCAATTAGTTCCAGTCATGGTCAGTGTTGAACTATGTGCTAATCCACACTTGAGCAGGCCTTGCTTTAACTCCCAGCCTTTAAGTCTTGTTATTTTAATTCCTCTGCTAAATAGAAGAGCTCTCAAGTACTTACTTGGTGTTTGGATTTTGTGAGGCTGATGCAATCTTGTGTCTGTCCCTCATCCCTTCCTGATTTGTGAAGCAGGCGAATTTGAATGACAGCTAGTGGCTTTATGAGGGAGCTTTTAAGGATTTGGGCCAGCTCAGAAAGGGCTTGGAGCAACCTGGGCTAGTGGAAGGTGTCCTTGCCCATGGCAGGGGGTTGTAACAAGTTCATCTCTGTTCGGGTGCCAGCTGTGGGGTGAGGGTCCGAAGTGACACAGAGTCCCCAGGCAGGTGCAAAGGAGAGTTGCTTTATTGAAAAAACTAGGCTTTCTAAGCAGTTAGCTGGTTATCAGTTACAAAGTTCTAAATCATAACAAACATAATTCAACCAACCACCATACACCACGATGTGAATGTGTAGTGGTTATATAACTTGTTTTCCAACCCCTAATTCAGCTGTCACTTTCCCATAGTCCTCTTCTACTTAGCTGAAAACAAGCCTCAGTCATGATTTTACAAGGCCTTCCCTTTGCAGCACATCTTTAAGGTTCCTTCCAACCCAAACCATTCTATGAGTCTATAATTTATTTTTTTTTTAATTTGTCATATGTGTGTCAGGGAAGAAGCTCTATTGGTTTCTCTTCCTACCCATAAAATTTCTCCAGGGAAGGATGTGAAAAAAGCTTTCCTTGGTGCCCACAGCTTACGAGAAGAGATGATCCTAGGGGGAATCCATTACCCAGACCTCCATTATCTCAGTTAAAATATTGATCTAGCAGGAGACATCATTTTGGAACTTTGTGCGTGGAAGAGGACAACACTGCGAGTTCCTTTTCACTTCTGATGTACCATCCTGCTTTTTCCACCCAGCCCAGCCATCCAAGATCCAGCTGTTGCCTCCTGCACCTCTGTGCATGGTCCCCCATGCTTGTTCCATCACAGGAACCACTCGTACCCCAGGGATGATCACAGAACTCAGGGCCAGGCTCTCTCCCTTCCCAGGACTCTGGTGCCAGTCCCCACTCCAGATCCATGCATGGATTGTGTTTTTGCAGAGGGGGTTTCCAGGATAAACAGTTGAGATGAACTCATGGAAATCTGGGGCCTGTTAACCCTGGTTAATGACCCCTGGCATGAGCCTGGGCACTGGGAACCCCCTAAGGGACAGGGTGGGCTTAGGGAGGGCTGCTGGGCACAGGGGCTGCACAGGTGACTGGGCAGAGGGGCTGGCAGGGCTGGACATCCTGTTCTCCAGCCCAATTACCAGCACCTCTGAGAATGAGGTCATTGGAGCAGCCAGACAGTCTGGGAAAACACTTTTACAGCTCCAGGAGGATTTCCTTTTTCCTCTTTACAATTATTCCTCTGTGCTGCCTCTCTCTGCTCCCCCCTCTCCATCCATGTCCTCAGGCTTCCTTTGCACTCGGGCAGAGGCAGCTGCTGGATGCTGCTCACGTTGTTCCCTTGGGGAGGCAGGAGAGGAAGGGCCCTGCAGAAAGGCCACCGGGGTGCTGGCAGACCCCAGCTGCTGCAGTGGGTTCTGCTCTGCCTGAGCTGGCACCTGGCTGTGGGAAGCAGACGCCCATAGAGCTGCTCCTGGAAGCCTCTGGCCAGCCCCAAGCCTGTCCCACCCCTGGGGTGGGGTGGCAAAGATGGCAGCTCTGTCCTTTTCCTCCTCTTGTCCTTTTCCTCCTCACCTGCTTGGGACAGTGAAGTCTGCTTAGCATGGCAGGCAGGAGAAGCCTTATATTTTGCCACAAAAAATATGAAAGTCCTTGAAGATTTTGCCACAAAAAATATAAAAGTCCTTGAAGATTGAAGTTTTCAGAGTAAATATTTATCCAAAAACATCTCTTGCATCAGCATTTGCCAGGATTGCAATGAGGTTCCCTTTGCTTTCCCACAGTAGCTCTAGATTTGTCTCTCCAGGTCCATTTGTGGGTCCCTCCTGAAGTCACCTCAGGAATCCTGTGACCACAGCTGCTGTTGTCCCCTGGGACCACACTCACCTTCCTGGCTCTCCACACACAGTGATGCCCCCACTCCTCTGACATCCCCCCCACCAGCCCCAGCCCAGCCCTGAGTCCTCCCTGCTTCACCAAAAATGCCTGGGAGGGACCTCAGAGTTACTCTCCCATGTACCAGTGACCACCACATCCCCCATCCATATAGGACAGGTGGTCCCTGCCCTGAGCAGCTGATGGGTGAGGCAGGACCATCCTGGAAGGGAGTCCTGGGAGGGAGATAAATTTGGTGTTGGGAAGGAGGGAGGAAGGGTCTGGGTGTGAGAGATGGGCCAGGTTGCAGAGCAGTACAACAAGGTTGCCACGTCCCAAAGAAGGTTCCCTCTGCCCCTCTGCAGGCCAGAATTGGGCACTTGGAAAAAATCCTTGCCAGATCCATCACAAACTTGTCCCTCAGGTTCGAGACACAACACAACACCCACAAAGTGTCGACTGGCTAACTTGGGGCATGGAAGGACAATGTTTGGAGAGCCTGTGTGCCTGTGGCTTTCTTAGGGATCAGTCTGGCTTTGGGGCGCATCTTCATTCAGACATTGAAGGGGTACATTGAGCAAGACACCAAAGGAGAGGCACTTTCAGGACATGGTGTCTGACACTCACCCTGGGCAGAGAATGCTCTGATACTCCTGGGCCAGGCTGGCCTCAGAGGGTAGATGGACCTGCAGGAAAATCCACACCCCGCAGTCAGCAGCTGATGCTCCAGGAGGCATCCAGGGGAGGAAGATCTCCAAATACACTTTTCCAAAGAGCTGCCAGACTTGTCCATGGCTCTACTACAGTCCCAGGCTTTTGCACTTACAAGCCACCACTGTCTTATCCTTTCTGTGCTGCAGTGTTTATTCCTGTCAGCACCCACCATCCCTCCTGGCTTTGAAAACTGCTCCCATGTGCAGCATCACCCTCCCTCGCCTGCCTCACACTCAGAGCAAGAATTCCAGACGGACTTTGCCAGGCTGCCGTAGACATGACCTCAGGCCAATGTGCAACTTGCTCCAGAGATGCCTGTTTTCCTCTGTGGGGAATCTACAGAACAGGGATACACAAACCCATCTGATATGTTCAAAGAATTGCTGAGCATCTGCAAGGAGAGGGAAAGAAAAACAAACACATGGATAAAAGGATTCCTAGAACATGACAAAGAGGAAAGAAAAGGAGACAAGGGATGAATAAGGCCACCCAGACAGGTCCAAGGCTTTTCTGGGAGCCCACCATTTCCTTGATGAGAGGGACCTCAGCTCAAACTGTCTCTGCCTGCCTGTCCCCCTTGTTCCTCCTGCTGGGAACATGCACTCAGAGAGGACACATGGTGCAACTTCACAGAATCATGGAATGTTTTTGGTCAGAAGGACCACAAAAGTCATTCTATTTTACCCCCAGGGACACCTTCCACTATCTCAGGTTGCTCCAAGCCCTGTCCAGCTTGGCCTTAGACACTTCCAGAGATGGGGCATCACTAGTAAAGAGCTCCTTTCTGCAAAGCATGGACATAGCTCTGTAACTCTTGACCTCTGCCCTGACCACATGGAGCAGCTCATGGATCTGCCGTTCTAAAATATGCCCCTTTTGTATCCACCCTGAGCAATCCTTCTTTGCTTTCTTTGCATGAAACACAGCCCAGGGCAGGCTTTTCCTGCTGTCCTTGGCACCAATCACATCAGGTACATCCATCCATCTTCCAGTTCTCCAGGGCTCACTCCACTGACATTCAGAAGTCTTCTATGCATTGTTCCTCAGCTCCTTTTCCCTACCTCAATATCAGCCACATGGTTTCATCCATCATAAAAACAATATGGGCAACCTGTGATCTTTCAGAATAACCAGAGGAGCTGCAGCTTTCACTCTGCCCAGTCCTGGTCCAGATCCAGGCTCATGTCCATGCAAAGTTCCCTACACCCAGTTCCTTGTGTCCAGGACTTTGCCCAAGTCCAGATCTGTGCCCATGTCCATGTCCATATCCAGCTACTTTGTCCTCATGAAGGTGAAACCACCAAGGGCCCTCTTCTGGCAGAGAGGGCATGGGGAGGAATCTTGATGTGCCAGCGCAGGGCACCCCGAGCACACCAGCCCTGGCTGGAATCAGGGCAAACCAGCACAGGACAGGGACTGAAGCTCAGTGGCCCTTGCTGGGCTCCACAAACATTCTTGCTGCTGAGTCCCAGGCTGAGCTCTGGAATCATTGGGAGCCAGGACCATTAATAGTGCAGTGACAGTGTTTAAATTGGAGCTGCCACCAATGTAGACACAATAGCTCTGGGTGCCTGAGGAATTGATTAGAATGGCCCTGGGCTGCATTTTCCATCACCCTCTGCAGAGTGAGTGGGGGATTTGGCTAGGGGAGAGAAGGGGGAGAAGTGGACCTCTGGGGCTTTGGTCCACCCTGTCATCACCAGGCCCTTCCCTGAGGCTGTGCCCTGTCCCCTCTCCCTCATGTCCAGCTGCTGGAGCCGCTTGTGCCGAGCTCCAGAGCTGCACTGACACTTATTGTCGAGTGTTTACTGTCATTGCCGGGGAGACATTGGTTCAGATTATGTCAAAACAAAGTTATTCCAAGCTCAATCCTAGAGAAAAATATTATTGTAAGCACTGATTGGCGAGGGGCGGCGTGTCCACCGCCAGCAGTCCCAAGGCCCAGGGGGTGGGGGAGATAGGATCTTTGTTTTCCAGCCAGGCTCCCAGCCAAGAGCAGCCAAAGCCGAGGTAGAAGAGAGATTTTGTAAGGCAGCCAGGAATTCAGGTCAAAGCTTCATTTTCTCCAGAAAAAAAAAAAAAAATCCTTCAAACTGTAAAGTTTAAAGTGTTTAAAGTATAAAGAGAAAGTCCTATTCCAGTCCCAGCCTTGGCCAGAAAGCATATGTGCCATATTGTCCAGGAATTGAATGTAAGGAATCCAGATATGCCATGTTATCCAAGAATCACATGTAGGAAATCCAGGAGTGACTTGTTATCTAGGAATCACATGCTGGGAAGCCAGACACAGCCTGTTAGACAGCGATTGTATGCAAGGAATCCAGATGTGGCACATCAGATGGGGGCTGGTTCCAAGGAATCCAGATGTGCTGTGTTACCCTAGAATTGCAGGAAGGGATGAGAAACAGGCAAACACATCGAAGATGCACCTATTTTATGTGTGCAGGTACCCAGCTGGCCCTGGCTTTAGCCCAGGAGAAGATGAAAAGCCAAAAACAGGCTCAAAACCAAGGGCTGCAGTTGAGGACAGGTCAGGGACAAGCCTGTAGGGTGGGGGACCTGGTGGCCAGCATGGAGCAGGGCAGGGAGGAACTGGCTGGGGGTAGAGGTGGGGTCAGAGATCAGCTCTGGTGATGGAGGTCAGCAGGGAGGGGGTCACAAGGCAGATGGCCCTTCTCACCTGTGCTGGACAATGGCCCCAGGGACACCAAGAGAGGTCCAGGAGGCACCTTGAGCACAGCTGGCGGAGGGAAGGGGATGCACCAAGGGGAAGAGAAGATGTAAGGGTATAAATGAGCCCAAAGAGGTGCAAATAAGGACAGCAAAATGCAGACAAAGTCTCAGGAGAAATTCCCAGACAGTGAGATAGAGTGGGCAGTGGACACCTCTCCCGAGGCTGGAAGGGGATGGATGGGAGCTGTGGAGCAGCTCCCTGGGGAGGTGCAGTGGATGGAGCTGAGAGTCCCAGCTGGGCAGAGGCCCAAGGTTGCAGACTGAACCCTGGGGAACTCAGCCTCAGCCTCAGCAGGTGTCACTGAGACCACCCCGGGTCCCATCCCAAGCACAGCTCCCTCATCCAGGGACAAAGGCAGGTGGGAAGCTGTCTCCATATGGGTGAGCCAGCCATCACAGGTGCCATCACCAGCCCAGCACCCCAGGAACCCTTCACAAACCTGGGAAGTGCTGGGAGAAAAGGAATCTTCCCCCACACCAGTCCCCTGCAGCCACCACGTCGTTTGTAACTCCTCAGAGACACAGTCCCTTCCCATGCTGCCCAAACATCTTCCCACGAGCTGGGCAGACACTCAAAGCAGCTGGTACCATCTCCTGGCAGCTGAGGCTCATCTGGTCCCATCCCCAAGGGATGTAAGGAATAGGGAATAGGGAATAGGGAATAGGGAATAGGGAATAGGGAATAGGGAATAGGGAATAGGGAATAAGTCCATGACCCCACTGTTGGGGTGATTCAGTGCCAGCTTGAGATCCACTGCTGTGGATCCAGTGCCCATGATCCAATGCTTTCCATAAAGTGTGCCCAGGGGCTCAGGTGCACTGCTCTGACACATCCCCTTCCTTCCATGCTGTGGTTTCTCATCTGCTCTCCTCTCAGGGTCTATTTTCGTCCTGCCTATTGAACAAGTGCCATGGAAACAAAGCTCTGGATGGCTCTGGGGACTGGCCAAACCATGAGCTGTGCAAGTGGCACCAGGCAAAATGCCCAGTATTATTCCAGCATGGAAATGGCTTTTCAGAGCCCTCCCCTTCCCTAGAGCTCCTGCAGGAAGGGGCACCCACAAGGTGGAGGTGGAACATGCCCCAGCCACAGAGGTGTACAGAATCAACACACAATCCCTTGGGTTTGGGGAGGATGGAGCAGAGGAGGAGGGAGTGGGCAGGGGTGGGACCACAAAGGTGCCCACAGGCAGTAGGGAGCAAGCACCCAGTTTTATCCTGGGTGTCCTGGGAAAAGATCCTGATCCTGCCTGTGCCATCCTCTAGGTGACTCCAGGCGAGTGAGAGAACATTTCTCACACACAAAGTGAGCTCCTTCTGCAGCCACACAGGTGGTGTCAGAGCCACCAGCTGTACCCTTGTCCCCAGCATCATCTGCTGCCTGTCTGTATGGTCACCCTTAGTGGCTGAGATCTCTATCCCGTAACTACCTCCATTCCTCTGCACTGCCTTGTCCATCTCCTGTATTATATCCAATGTCCACCCCTATCCTGGTTTCAGGGTCTTCTGTGCCTGGCCTGTGGTCTGAGCAGCTCTTTGCTGCTGCACATGGAACTAGACCCACTTTCCTGTGAGCACTCTTCTCCTTTCTTAGCTTGGTGCCCTCTACTAAAGAGTAAAGCCCTGACAGGAGGGAGCAGTCAGGGGATGAGGGCTGGGTTCTTCTGCCAGGGAACAGGGACAGGACAAGAGGAAAGAGCCTCAGGCTGGGCCAGGGAAGGGTCAGGATGGATACTGGGGAAAACTTCTTCACAGAAACAGTGATCAGGCATTGGAACTTCCTAGGGCAGTGGTGGAGTCACGACCTCTAAAGGTGTATAGCAGATGTGTCGATGTGGCACTTAGGGACATGGGTTATGGTGGCCTTGGCAGTGCTTGGGGAATGATTGAACTCAATGATTTCAGAGGGCTTTTCCAACCTCAGTGATTCAGTGATTCTGAGATTCTAAGCATCTGTACACACTCCAGCTGGTTCTCCACAAGGGCCAAAAGGAATGGGATGAACACCTTGATTTGGTTCTTGCCAGCAAATCTTACCTAGAGAATTTCTCCTATGATCTGGTCTGAAACCTGACTCTCAGAAAAACCTTGTGCAGCAGAGCTTCAAGCAGTGGTGAATCCCTCCAGGTCCAAAATCTCCTTCAGTGCCTGGTGACCCTTGAAGTGTGGGAAATTGCAGCTTGTTTCAGGGCTGAGTTTGTCTAAATTAGACTTGCAGCCAGTGGGCCACAGCGTGCATTTGTCAACACTCCCCAAAGCATCCTCCACCAGGAAATATCTTTATGTGCAAGTATCTATAAAAATGGTGACATCACTGCCCAGGCCCCTCCAAGCAAGTGGGACAAACCACGCCCTGCATCCTGCAGTTCATTCCCAGCCCCTGGGACCAGGATCTGTGACAAGTGGACAACCACGTCTGGCTGCACGGCCCCCTCCCTGGGCCATCAAGTCCTCCCTCATGGCAGGTGTCCAAGCCCTCAGCATTGTCCAATCTTTCTAAGACTTGTTCAATGTCAATGTCAGCATTTCAGGGACTCTGCCAGCAGCTCATTCCCTGCTCCAGGATGTCAGTGAACCGGGCCTGTTGGTGTGCAGTTACACAGCCTCTCTTGTTACAGATGTAATTGCTTTACCCCGGTCTCCCTTCATTACAGATTTAATTACTTTACCCTGCCAGGATTGAATGTGTCTCTCTGCTTTGACCCAGCACAGGGTGGAGTCATTTGTTGAACACTGATGGGTTTGCTTGTTAGAATTAGTCCCCATTTGTTTTACGTAGGGCTGGGATTTGGGGTTGGCTTCCCTTGGTTGTCCTAAATGTATGTTCTCAAAGGCTTCTCCTGCCATCAGCCAGTGACAGCTCACTAATTTCTTTGGCTTCCCCTCCTACCATCAGCAGTTCTGTACGTCGCTGGAGGCCTCCATGTTCCTCATCCTCTCTAAGGTGCTCCTCCTTCTCCAGCCCATGCATTGGATCCTGGGTTTTGACACATACCAGCAGAAATCTTCTCTATGTTGGAGTTGTCTCGTCCAGGACAGATGGGCATGTCCCATGGGCCAGATGGACTCTGATTGAATTGCCAACCCTACGTATTCCATCACCATTCCTGCAGCCTTTTCCTGCCTCCATCCACAGTCAATCTGCTGGAGCCACTCCCAGGTGGATGGAGCAGCCCAGCCAGGACACTGGGTGCTCTGCTGGGTCTAAGGCAAATCCCTCCTGAGGGCTTCACCAACTGCCATCATCCTGCTGTCCCAAGACATGCCACCTACCTCTCTTTTCCCATCAGCTCCACACCACCATCCTCCCCACCACGTGACACTGCTTGTCAGTATGAGTCACCTCTCCAGAAGTCACAGCAGAGGCAGAAGGATGAGGAAGAGGGGAAGGCATGCTGCCCTCTCCAAGGCAGCAAAACAAAGTCAACACTTTGGCCTTTGTTCAGTTCCTTGCCTCTGCCCAGATGCTGTCCAGGCCCCCGCCTGGTTCCCACCTGCTGCAGCTCTCGGGCAGCACAGTACTCCCCCTGCAGCTGCAGGCCACCACACTTACACGTCCAAACCGCCTCTGACAGCTTCTTCCCTGGGAGAATTATTTTGGGTTATGAAATCATGGCGTTTGGGGCACTGTTGAGATGTCCTTGAACGAGTCCCAGTTTTTGCTAACACCTCCCACTCTAGATTTACAGTCCCAGTCGGTCATGCCAGCAATTGTTTCGAATTTTAGCAAATTGACCTTTCAGATGTCCAAATAAACACTCTGTTCATTGATGGCCAAGGCGAGCACAGCCGTGCTGCTCTCCAGTGCCTACGGATCCCCCATCTCAAGCCCAGGAATTCATCTGTCACCAGCAGAGCCCTCTCACTCCTTACCCTGACAATATCCAGTGCTCTGTGCACACACCAGTTCTTGTCTGATGTGTAGAAAATCTGGAGAAGTTGTGTTTCTGACTGCACAATGTAGCCCTTAAGCCTCTACCCAGCATCTCCGGGGAATGACTTTCCCTCCTAGAGCCTTTCCTGCAAGCTGCAATCACTTTTCACCTAAACAACCCAGTCTAAGGAGAGAAGAGCTTCTTGCAGAACTGCCTTTGGAATCCAGGGCCACCAACAATGTGTCATCTCCTGTCCTGCCCCTGGGCTGAGCCAGCACATCTCCCTGATCCGCTGCTGCCCGGGGTCACAGAGCTCATCCAGCCTCTTTTTCAGCTGTTTCAGGGCTTGAACAGCCCCTCCTGGTATTAGCATTTCATTCATTCCCCATCCCATTTTTCCTCCTTGTGAGGCATTTAAAAACTTTACCTTTGAGGCTGGAGTTTTTTATTCATTATTCACCTCAGAATCCTTCCCCACATTTTTGGCAGCCTTGGGTCCCCAGTCCGTCCCAACCACCTTCATTCCTGGAGCTGGTTTGTTTGCTGAAACTCATGCTGTTTCTGGACATAGTTTCATTGGACTGAGCTGCCACTGCATTTGCAGCAAGTGTTGGGCAACAGCACAAGAAGACTTCATGTTTCTAAACCCAGCTATTTTTGGGATTCGTGCATGGTGCTGCTGAGGCTGAGGTCACCATCCTACCTTGTGCACACACTGGACACTCCCCTGGCTCCATCCCACCTCATGCCCTGCTCCGTCACTCAGGTGCCCCAAAGCTGTGTCAAGGGGCTCAGCTCATCAGCACAGGTCACTCACAGCAGGCACTGCCCAGCCTGGGGTCAGCCCTCTGCCCACACCATGCTCTGGGGACTCCGTGGTCTTCCATGGTGGGAAGGACCATTGGCAAAGTTTGGGAGCTACATAGACACTGGGCTCATTTTGGAGGTGCTGTGGGTCATCTCTGCTTGTTGATCACACCAGGATCTGCTGCTCCAGGAGGTGTCAGTACAGCACTGACCCAGGTGACCCAACTGGTGCACCAGCACTGGTGTGAACCTGACTCCAAGCATGTTCCACAGACCATTCCCACTCAACACACCTCCTACCGCAATGGGATTCCTCCAGGGGATCAGCCAGGGCAGGGGTGTGGCACCTCCTCCCCATGGAACCACATCTCCAGAATGAGGGTCAACATCAGGCTGAGCTTCCTGCACCATGTGGAAGGGGGCAAGATCTCACCATTCCAAATGGATGTTGCTGACAGATGTTCCCACAAATGGAAAGACAGAGGCCATAGCATCCCTTGGATCTCCTTCCCTCTGAGGCAGAGGGGATGGGAACGGTCACTGGGTTCATCTGATCTCCACCCAGAGAGCCTTTGTCCCGTGGGACAGCCCCTGTCCCTTGAAGATGCTGTCAGACTCTGGCCCTCGGAGGAAGACCCAGATCCAAAGGACAAGGTGACCAGAGCTGTCCAGGCTGCAGAGGTGTCCAGGGGGCTCAAGGATCCTGACAGACACTGGTGCCAAGCTGAGCTCCCCAGGGATGTGAAGCAGCTCTGCTCCAAGTGTCCATGGTACATCCAGCATGGAGCAGCCCCAGGCACTGCACTGGATTTCCGAGGTGCTGTGAGGTGTCCGTGACTCATGAAATGAGAACAGGCAGTTCCTCTGGACTGTGAAACCCGGGGAGATAACAACAGTCTGAGATTTATTCCACAAAGCGGCCTGAAAACAAACCCGAGGAATGTTTATTCTTCTTCCTATGTGGCAAGGAAATAAAGCCCGATTGTCTCTCGCCTGGAAATGCTGGCACCCCCACACACGACTCCTCCGCAGACAGCGGCCACAGTTGGACACTCCCAGCCCTGAGTCAGGGATGCCTCGCCTGGAGTGCATGGCAGAGAAGGGAGATTTATGGAGTGACTGAATTCCTGGGCCAGAGCCCACTGGGAGAGGTCACACTGAGCTGCAGGAGCACCTGCCACAGCCATGGACATCTGGGTTTTCCTTCCGTCCAGCACAGCCCCTGGGCTACCAGTGATGGATGCACACAAGGAGGGAGTCACCATCCCCTCCCCAGAGTTGTTTGTCCCCTCCCTGGGGGGATACATTAGTGGCAGAGGAGGGTTGGCAACTGCTGTGGGGCCACTCATGTTGGGTCCACATCTTGCACACCAACTGTGCTCTCCCCTGACATTCTCCCCCAGAAACCCACCCTGCCTTCTCAAGCATCCCCAAACACCCTCCTGGCTCCAGAGCGGCCAGGCAAAGTAACAATTGATCAAACAACACCCAGGCCAGCCCAGATCCTCTGTAAGAGCAGCCAGCAATGCAGCAGTCACTGGGTGAGATGGCAGAGACCATGAGGACTAGGACATACCCAGCACTGTGTCCAGTCACCCCACAGAGAGCACAGAGGCATCCCAAAACTCAGCTGCTGTCACCCTACACCACACTCCATCCAGGTGCTCTCTTGTTCCTCTAATATTCCATTTCTAAGAGCTGCCAGAGTCCCTGGCCCTGCTCCCAACAGAACCAGTGCTGAACCATTCCCCTGGGCTGCTCCCTTTCCTGAGGACAGAAACACCAGTCCTGAGACTGGTGCAGGTGGGAGGGGTGGTGGGGATGGGGCAAACACCACTGGGAGCAGGCCCGTGGGAAGGGCAGGAGTGCGCAGCACCCGGACAAGCAGCTCCTCAGAATTCCAGCACATCTCGGGCAGGCTCAGGCTGGGAAAGTGAGGGATGGGCTTCCCCAGAGGAGCAATTGGAGCCACTAAAAGTGGGTGGCAGGAAGGTGGAGTCACAATGCTCCCAGGTGAGGGGACAAAGGACTGCAAGCCCCTCAGCAGCCTTAGGATTTCCAGGGCCAAGCAGGGATGAAGGGGGCACTGTGGGCAGTGCCAGCCCATGCCCTCACTGCAGCCACCCTCAGCTCATGTTTTCCACATGTCTGGCAGGGGCCCTGCTTTGATCCTGCCTTGCAAGTTTTTCCAGCTTTGACCTCAGTCCCATTGCAGAACACACAGCCTCTGCAGGCCTGGGAGGGCTGGAGTCCATCCCGTTCCCTGCCCTGTCTCACAGGGCCCAGCCCTTTACAAATCAAGAATGTTTATTTAAATTTTATTTTTTTTAATGAAACAAAAAACCCCTCACATACAGTTAGGGAAACCCTGAGACAACAAACAAACATGAGTGTGATACTGAGCTTCAAAAGGGCAGGAAGAACCAGTCTGTGCCTCATAAAATAATGAGTGAGTATTAGGAAAAGATCCTTAAATACCACAGATAAAAAAAGCAAAAGTATTTGGCACAGACCATTTGCAAAGAACATCTCTTGCCTGAGAAACTTAATTGTTTTGTCAGGAAGAATTACTGGAAGAGGCCAATTAGAGCTGGATTTCAGTTCAGTGCCTGGCCTGATGGCCCCAGTGATTAGCACCCACACGCATCTCAGTGTCCCGAGCAGTGTCACAGTGTATGGAGCAATGCCTGGGAACTATCAGGCACACCGGGGTGCGTCCTGGTCTGTGTGACCTCCAGCCATCCTAGGAGGGAATCAGGTCCATTCCCAAACCCTGGGGACACTGGGATAAGAGGGGCTGCTGTTGAACAGGGAAACGTGAGAGCAGCAAAGTGAAGCCCTGGAATCCCAAGGCAGTCCATAGGAAACATCCTCTGAAGGGTCTGAGAAATCAGACTGAAGGGATTGACCCTAAGATCAGGAGAGGACAGTGAGGGAAGAGGAGTCTTCACCACGATGGGGCAGTGGGACCATCCCAGGGGCACCAGGTATCGTGTACTGGGATCAGCCTGTAACAACCTGCTCTGGCACCTGGGAGAGGATGTGCAGCTCCATCAGCTCCATGAGTCAGGACCATCCTGGTGCCAGGTCAGGTGCCAGAGCTAGATGAGGGCCACATCTAGGGAAATGTCACAGGTTTAACCAGAGCCTGCAGTGAACAGCTCAAAGCTCAGCAGGGAAGTCCCATGGCAGACCCATTCTGCATCTTGTCCCTTCCTCTTCTGCAAACCTCCTTCATGATTTGGGCCTTCTTTTACAGCCCTGCTTGGTGCCATCTCTCAGAGCCTTCATCTCCTCAGGGACTGACAAGCATTGCTGTGCACAAACAGAAAATTCCAGAGTGCCTGAGGAAGATGAGGCCAGCTCCACTCCCCTCAGCACAGCAGGTCCGAGGAGATGAAGGGCCAGTCAAGTTCTGAACATGTCCAAGAGCAAAACCCCATCCACTTTTTCATTCCCACATTTTGTGACCATCATAGGGGGAAAAAATCCCATCAGGAGAAATTGAGGTGTTCCCTATGTCGCAAACCACAGCTGTTGTCTTTGGTCCTGCTGCACCCCTGCGAGCTGAGGTGAAATGGAGCAGCCTCCAGGGACTCTTCCCTGCTGGACCTCAGCTCCTCCTCCCTCATCCTGCACATCATCCCAGCCAGTGTCCCATGCCCTGCTGAGGGGACAGTGGCTGCTGGGGCACTCAGGTTCAGGAATGCAGGTGCTTCCCAGGAACCTTTGCCCTGCAGGGCTGGGGCTCAAGGCCAAGGGAAGTGCAGAGGTCAGCAAGGACAGCATGGGAAGTGGGAGAGGGCAGAGGCAGAAAAAGCTTTGGAACAGTCCTAGCAGAGACATCCATTCACTCACAGAGACCCCAAGCATGAGTGAAACCAGACCCTGGGAGAGAGATAACAGCACAATAATAGCCAAACTGGAATCCAGACCGTGGGTTGCCTGCTCTGCTGGGGAAAATAAAAAGATGAAAAAATAACAAAATACCTACCACAGGCACTAGCTCCTGCCTGCTGGACACAGACCTGGAGAGCTGGTCCATGGCAGGAGCCAGAGGCATGGTGTTGTGCCTACAATTGGATGGAGCTGGTGGCACTCAGGATGTTTCTGTGGGGTCCTTATGGCACCTGAGCTCTGCAGAGCACTGCCAGCCTGGAGTGGATCCCACAGACTGGGGAGATAGGGACCTGGGATCCTACATATTCCAGCATGTCTGAGAACACCTTGGGATGAGATTTTATTGCAGCCATGGAGCCCTGGCAAGACGGACCCCTGATGCTTTCCAGCTCTGGCCACAGGAGGGGACCTGAGGCAATTCCTTCTCTCGGGTTGTGTCCCATAAATGCAGAGACCCCTGCATGAGCAGGAGGCTGAAGGCCCAGACAGGTGGGAACAGGACACCAAGCCCCTGTCATCAGGTGCCAGCAGGATGGGATCTGGAGGCATGTGGAGGAACACCCTGTCCCACCTCCCACCCTCAGCCTCAAAGCACCCGGAGACACAGCCCTGCCTCCAGCCTGACTTGGCTTCCATGGGATCTCTGGGCATGAGGAAACCACTGCTCCCATCAGCTCAAAATACCAGCAAACCCAGTGGCCATCATGTCTCCAGTGCTTGCCTTGCCTGCACTTTTCTGTCCATTCCCCACCAATATCAGCCACACTCGCTGAGGGCAACCGGAGACAAACCCAGGGATCTGCAAATCCCCTCAGTGACCATTGTCCCAGAGAAGAAGCAGAGCAGCTTCTGGGCTATGCTGCCCTGAGCTGCACATCCCAGGACTTCAGGCTCTCAGGTCATCTCTGGTCTCTGCAGTCAAGCCCAGCAGACCCAGCTCAGCCCCAGGCAGCAAAGGGACTGAGCAATGGCCAGCCCAGCACCCCCTCCACGGGGCAGCACCCATCACATCAGCCTGGGAACAGGGCAGCAGGGGCTGCCAGTTTGGAATTATGGAGTGTAATCCTGGGATGTTGGACCCCTAGCATCCTCATAATGAGACAGAAAACATAAAGAATCCCTGCAAGATGAGAGGGGCCCTCCTCACCCCAGACTCCACTGGCAGCATTGGTGGGAGCTGCCCCTCTCTGCCAAGGGCTGCTCCGGGGACACCGCTGGCCCCAGTCCCTCTCTACAGGCTGTGCAGGAGCGCAGCATCCCAGGATGTGCTTGTCAGGAGCAGGAATGCAGGCCATAAATCACTCAGGCTGTGATGGGAGCTGGCTCCAGGCCACATCCATGGCAGCCCCTTGTGCTCCCTTTGCCAAAGGGAACAGGGAGGGCACAGGGTGCTGGCGGCGCTGCCACCACACGCAATCCGTCTGCAATGCTGCAGCCTGGATTCATATCAAATAGGGCCAAAGGATGGATGATTAATTTTTTCATTTTTCCTTGAAGTACAGCAGGAAATAGCTGGGATAGTTACATACCTGGCAAGATGGCTGAGGAGCCAGGGGCCAAGAAACACAGAGGATCTGGCATGGCCTGGAGCATCTGTGCTGCACACAGAGCCTGCAGACCCCTGGGGCTGGGGGGTCTGCACACCTGACCAGGGAGTGGGAGGTCACAGCCAGGACCCCCACACTGGCCAAGGCTTCAGGAACTGGTGGCCAGCATGACCTGGGTGGCTTAGAAGCACAGAGTCATGGAACGATTTGGGTTGGAAGAGACCTCAGAGGCCATCCAGTGTGGGAACCAGGGCTTGTCTCTGACTGCCCTGGAGGCTCAGGGACCCTGGCAGGGGTCTCAGAGACCCTGGCACACAGCCCAAAACACCTGTGATTTGGATTTTGGCCCATGGGAATGATTGCCAGCCTTAAAAGAAGAATTACAAGTCACAGGACTTTGAATAGAGCAGTAGCGAGTTTGTTACAGGGTATAAAAGTAGTTTTTGGGTTTTGGTACATGGGGGTAGGTATTGCCAAGATGGAAGAACCTCGTGGCTTTTTGAGTTTCTTCCTTCTTCTTCACCTTCTCCATTTCTGCTGTGACAATGGCACAAGTGATTGGTTTAGAGTAGAGACTGACTGTCTAATATAGAGAATAAGTATTGGAGACAATTAGTAAATAATAAGTACCTAACTTTTAGCATAAAAGATAAACACCACCTCTGAGGGGGGAGAATGCCTTCAACCGTCCTGCCAGAAAGACCTCGGCAGGGCAGAGAAAGAATGTTTTAGATAAGCTTGAATAAACAACCTTGAGAACGAGACCTGAAGAATTTCTGCTCTTTTCTTACACCTCGGGTGTAAAGGACTTTGCTAGTTCGGGGAATTTCTGCAAAATAGCAGAGAACCCGACAATTCACATCCCTGGGTGGGCCCGAGGCTTGAATTAACAAGCCCGAGTCTGGACAAGTGAGAGAGAAAACCCAACAATCCAGGAACACCTTCCACTATCCCAGGCTGCTCCCAGCCCCAAAGTCCAGCCTGTCCTTGGGCACTGCCAGGGATCCAGGGGCACCCACATCTGCTCTGGGCACCCTGTGCCAGGGTCTCCCACCATCACAGGGAACAATTCCTTCCCAATATCCCATCTATCCCTGTCATCTGGCAGTGGGAAGCCATTCCCTGGGTTCTGACATAGAAACCTTTTCTCACACTGGTATTTTGGGCCATCTTGACTCCCAAATCCTTGTCCTACTAGCAGAGCAATTGTCCTTCCCTTGCTGAGGCTGATCAGACTAGTTTCCTCCTGATCCTGACCCTGATCCTGATCCTGGTCCTGGTCCTGATCTCCAGCCTCTGTGGGGCTCCTCCAGCCTCTGCTCTCCACCAAGCCTGAAACTCTCAGCCTGAGAGTTTCATTTTATGGCATGTCCCTTAATGAGGTGGATTGTGGGCTGTCTTTTTTAAAAATATAATTTCTTCAACAAGTCAGGCTCACTTTGAATTGGTCCTTCAAGGCTTCTCACATGGTTGTGGATTCAAGGGTGTTGAGGATTTTGGGAACCATACCTGCTTCTCTGTCCCAGGGACATCATGGTCCTGTGAAACAGCACCAAATCCCTTCCTGCAGTCAAGGGTTGGATGCGTGTCCTTCCCAGTTGCCTTTCCAAGTGCTGGAGGAGGAGGTTCCCTGCCTTGCCCTGTTCTGAGAGGGTGGAGGGGCAATGCCCAAAGCTCCCCTGCACTTCACCCCCAACAGTAGAAACAAAGCACCCACAGGGTGACACAGCCTCAAATACTTTCCCAGCTTACAGCAGTTTTCATGGACCTCCTGAGCCAGAGCTGAGCCTTTGGCTGTGATAATCCCTGGGGGATTTTTCTTCCATGAACTCGAGCTGAACCCACCCTTTGAACACATGTGAGCTCCCAGTTTGATTGTTACTTGAGATAATCCACAGATGAGATTTATTCAGCCAGTGTTCAAAGTGCCATAAGACAAAATCATCATCGGGCTTTTGGAAATACAGGATTTATCCAAGCTTCCAAGCTGTGCCCCCAGCCCAGCCTAGGCTGAGCTCAACCCTGTAGACGGTTGCTCAACCTTGCACTCCCCACTCAATGTAGAAAATGAAGGTGACCAAGCAGCCACCCCAGATCCAGCTACGTTCACACCTCCCCAGAACCACAGGGACCACCATGGGTCAGCAGAACCACCAGAGGTCACCTTCACCTTCCCTTTTTACCCTGGGAAATGCATCAGACACCCCCAGCAGGCCATGCTGGCTCTGCCCACGCACTCCTGTTACCCTGTCTGGAATAATTTAAAGTTTTTTCCACTGTCTGGGCTCCTCCTCCTTGTTCTTGAGATAATTCCCAAGATTCCCTATTTGCCAGATTCCTGGCCTCTCCCTGAACTTGCTCCCTTAACTCTGTTTTTGCGGGAGCGGGTGCTCCCACGGGATCCTCCCTCACACGTGCTCCCAGGGAGCTGTGATAAAGCAGCTCCAGCCCACAGCCTTCGCTTCGTCACTCTGCCTCTGCTTCTCCAAGGCTCATTGCACACCCTCCTCCAGCTGCGACTGCCAGTTCAGAGAGACCTACCACTGGCCTGCCTAACCAGGTCATTTGGATCAACATAGGCTGGAGAGCATTCAGAGGAGCGGCTCCAGCCATGAAATTCAAAGATGCAATCCTGCAGCAAAGTCCTTCAGAGCTGAAATGCTCAGCACAGGGAGGGCAAGACTCAACAGCCAGGAGCGATTGGTTGACATCATTTCAAAAACAAGCACAGATGTCATCGAGCTCTAGAATGGATGAACTCAGGGGCAGGGAACGAGCTGGTCTTTAAGGTCCCTTCCAATTCAAACCTTTGAAGGATTCTAGGAATTCTCAGTCCATGGTCATCATCACCCAGCCCGCTGACACCTTCCCACTCCATTGCTCTCACTCCAAATCACTTGTGTAACTTCTCAGCTTGCTTTCCCTGGATGTGTGACATGGTCCAAGTCTGGTGATTTGCTTCCAGTTGGAATTGGCAAAGCTCAGCTTAGGTTTAGCTCAGCTCAAGAAAGTGATAATGGTTTGACCTCTCTGGTTCCACTTCCACAGGGACTCCTCCTCAAATCCTCATTTGGGCAGGATGGGCAGGGGAGGAAGCAGCATACAGATTCTCCATCCCTCCTGCCTATTGCAATCTGTTGGGCTCACAGCAGAGTGGGATTCAAGAACGTCCCTGAAAAGGGAAGGACTGGGCTCCAGGAAATACTGCAAGAGCCTCGGGGTAAAATAAATAATAGCAACTGGACACAGCAGCCCATCGTTCTTCCTGAATATCCACAGAATTGGGAGTTGGTGGATAAAGTTACAAACTGCTTTTTAGGATTCAGATACCCAAACACCACCTCAGCCCTTGTGCAGGCAGAGTTGAGGTGGCTTGACCTCACCAAAGGTCCAGAATTGCTTTAGGATCATCAGGATGAACCTCGACAGGTAAGGCCCTGGGATCCCTGAGATCACTTGGAGAACATCCAGCCTTCCCGAAAGCACTGAGTCATCTTTTACAAGTCACAAGCAATCCTTTGTTTATTTATAGCAACTAATCCACTCATTAATTCCTGCCCCAGTGAAAGTTTGCACCTTATTGCTGTGCTTGGCTTTACTGATTGCAACTTCCACCTCCTGGATCTCTCCCAGCCTGTCCCTTGTTCTTCCCAGGAGGTGGCAGTCACTTCCCAAGATGCAGAGAGGAAACAGGGGAGTCCCAGTCAGGAGATCTAGGGCGGGGCTGAGTCTCACAAGAGTGCTCTGGGTAGCCAGGTCGGTGGCAGGGCAGGTGGTCGGGGGATTTGGGGACAGGGTCGGTTGGGCTTGGACCGAGACAGGGGACTGTGGTGCAGCCACACCTGGAATCCCAGGAGTGGCAGGGATGTGACCAGCGAGTCATGTTGTGTCCCAGGGTGGGAACAGGGAGCTCCGGGCGTGAACCTGAGGACACTGAGTCACGAGGGTGCTGTTCCACGAAAGATGATGAGTTTAAGAGGTGCTGTTCCAGGAGGGACGCTGAGTCACCGGCCTGAGGTGTGTCAAGGTGTCAGTGACATCATGGCACTGCCTGTGGGAATGAGAACAGGGCAGCACCAGAGGAACTCACCTGGCTGTGGGAAGGGCTGTGAGGGACAGGAGATGGGTCCAGGAGGTGATGGGGTATGACAGAACAACAGGGGATGTGTGATGAGTGGGACCTGAGGTCTTTAGGTGTGTTGGATATAGTCAGGGTGGGAAGTCCCCAGCCAGGGGAAAGGAGCAGGTTACAATGGGGACAAGAGGGAACAAGGGAGAAGGAGGACAAGGGATGAGGTCCATGAGCTGGAGGTGTGGATGGAGTTTGTGGGGCTGCTCAGAGGTGAGGAAGAGACTGAGCTCAGATGAGAACTGCAGACAGAGCACACCGTGTTAATGGAGCCACTGGCATTTGGGATGGGGATAAGGAGAAATGGGAATGTTACCTGTGTGGGAGCACTATGCCCCTCTGATAGTGTGGAGTCGGGGGCAGAGGGGGTGGAGCACAGGAGCACAAAGGGAGGGTGCAGTCCATGCACTGGGAGTTCAGGGAAAAGGAGCACCAAGGATTGGGGATGCAAGAGAGATGGAAGAACCACGCACTGGGGGTGCAGGAGGGAGGGGAGCACCGCACATTGGGGCTGCAGGGAGAATGGGATGCAGGCGACACACGTGCGGAGGCTGGGACGGATGTAGGAGCACAGCGGACAGGGAAAGTTCTCAGCATGGCAGGGACGCCTTGTTACTGCTGGCCCCGGGCACCGCCATGGCCAGTGCCCTGCCAGGTAAGAGCCACAGTCAGGGAATACCCGGGGAGCTCGTGGGACACGGGCAGCGTGTCCCGCTGGAGGCAGCACAGCCCCGGGAGGCTCCTGAGTCAGCGCCGTGAGCTGCTCCCGCCGCGCCCCCGCTCTGATCCCTGCGCAGCTCCGCTGATTCACAGCTCAGCCCCTCCTTGTCACCTGGCCCGGAGCCCCGCGGGCGATGGGACCAGGGCGGGAGGGCTGGTGACAGCAGCCCCGAGCACCATCAGTCACAGCAACGCCGAGATTTACAGACTCAGAAGCCGGGCAGGAGCCCAGCGGCCCCAGCGAGCTCATGTGGCCGAGTAGGGTTTAGGGGGCAAAATCCATGGTCCTTGAACACCAGAGGGATGGGAGTTAGGGGAGAAACGGATAGATTCCAGTCAAGTTTGAATGCTGGGAAAGGAAAATGCTTTGTCCCCTAAGGTTGTGAGTGCAAGGTGTGTGAAACCACACCAGCCAGCCCTGCTGTCTGTCACCTCCTCGGCCATGGACAGATCACAGAATTGTTAAGGTTGAAAAAGCCCTTCAAGATCATTAAGTCCAACCAATCCCCTAGCACTGCCAAGGCCACCACTGTCCCCAAGCACCACATCCATATATCTGTTAAATCCCTCCAGGGATGGGGACTCCCCCATTGCCATAGGCAATCTTTGCCAGGACCTGACCATTTTTTCTGTGAAGAAATGTTTCCTAATATCCAACCTGAACCTCCCTCCTGCCTCTGTCACCCCTTGGGGACTCTCCAGATCATACCTGGCTGTTACCCCACAGGGTTTTCCTTCCATGTTCAGCCCAATTCTACACCCATCAGAGCATTCCACCTCCACCTTGTGTGGCTCAAAGGGCCCCACAGGATGGTTGTCCATGCTTTCCTAGCTCAGGAAGTTCAGCAGAGAGCTCAGGGGACCATGTAGGGGCCCTTTCCCAGAGCAGGCAATGTCTTTGGATGTCCTGAGGACATCACCTGCTGCTGGTTGGCTCCTGCAGCACCAAAAAACTGCAGTCAGGACAGATGCAGAGAGATGCAGCCCATGACCCTGACAGCCTCCAGTGACAGTTACCATGACTGTCTCCAAAGTCCTCTGAGCCAGAAGCTGCCAAGTCCACAGTTGTCCCCTCCAAGCATCTGTCCCCTTGCCCCAGGGACATCCACACCACAGCTGGGTCCAGAGGCTATGTGGGCCACTCAGAAAGTCTCTGAGGCACACAAGGCTGTAGGACTGAGCATTCTGTCACTCCAGCCTAATGAAGAAGCTTAAGGACATTCCAACACCATTGGGATGCCCAGGGGGACAGCATTGGTCCCACCCCAAGGGTCAAAGATCTGCCAGGGCTGCCCTGCACAGGCACTGCCCCATGCGATCTCACTTCCCAGTGTACCAATGCCACCCTACACTTCACCTGGGGATCCAGGAAGGCTCAAAGGGGGGACCTGCAGGCAGGTTTTGTGCCGGGTAACATTATCCACTCTGGAGATGCCTAGCCTAAGTCCAGCACAGACCTGGGCTTTCCCAACTCCTGTCCCAGCTCAGTGGCAGATTTGAAGTCAAGGGACCCACCTAAGCTACCCTTCCACCTCTGCAGCAGCTCCTTGGGGAGGGAGGGCAGCCAAGGTCTCAGCAGAGGTCTGTGGGCTCAGGGGACTCAGTCCCTGCCTTGGGGCCACGTGTCCCCCCAGGTCCCTTTGAGGGGTGGTGGGGACACTCCAGCAGGGCAGCTGAACTGAGTTCCAGGGTCTCAGCACCCCATCAGGGCACAGACAGACCCCTGTCCCCAGGAAGGGGACAAGAACAGTGCCCCAAGGAACTGCACCATCAGAGAGGAACGAACTGTGACCCAGCGGGAGCCCGCCAGCACCAGGCCACGTGTCAGGACAAAGTCCAGCCTCACACCAGCACCAGCCTTGGGACACTCCAACCTGCCACAGCCTGCTGTCACCTCTGTCCCCTGACTTCAGCGGGGAGAGCCCATGGCATCCAACGCTGGCAGCAGGTCCAGTGCAGACCCTGGCTAGGCCGTGCTGGGTCCCAGCCGGCCCAGAGCTGTGGTGGTAGCACAGGGTGCAGATGTTTGCACAGCTGTGCTATGACAGGGCCAGTCAGTCGCAGGAAGGGGGTGTTTGGAAAAGCACTGGCAAATTTAGGGCTGGATCCATGCAGGTCAAGGCTGCAGAAGGCAAGGCCCAGTGGCCCCCGAGGCCAGCAGAGCAGGGATAGGGGGTACTGGTGGTGCATCCTGGCACTGGTTTGTAAAGGAAGGTTCAGTTAGTGGTGGGAACGCGGCCGAGGCTGTGAGAGCCCTTGCTGGAGGCCACAGACCTCCTGGGAACGCCAAGCACTGGACTGCCACGCTGGTGGCAGCAGAGGGGACAAAACGCCTATGAACAGTGGCAGGAGCAATCACAGGCGGCCCGGGAGCCATCCCTGTGTCCTCAGGTGGGTGGGACGATCCCTGCGCCCCAGCCCTGCACTGTCCTCTGCCACTCAGCAGGAATTCTCCGAGCGCGTCCTCGGGCGTGACTCCAGAGCCTGGCGGGGAGCAGGGTCCGTCCCGCGGGTGGACGGCTCCCTCTCGAGGGTCCCGGCCAGCACTGCCTGGCCGCGGGGCTGAGCTGTCCCCGCCTGTGACCGCGGGCAGGTCCCCAGGGAGGGGAAGGCAGAGAAGCCGGAGGATATGGGGACCACAGAGGAGGAGATGAGGGCACCAACACGGCCTCGGGGCAGCCACTGGCTCGGTGAGGGCACCGCATTTTCTTCCTGTCATTAATTAGCAGCTGAATCCGTCGCTAATTATCGGCTGGATCCGTCTGTTTCGCTGCTAGAAACAGCCAAGGGCGGTGGGCACAGCTGTGGCTTGTCCCTCACCCTCGCTGCGAGGTTGGTTTAGAAGGGGACTCCCACCGTGACCTCCCACGGGGAGCCCTTCGAGAGATAACGACGCGAGGTACGAAACGTGACAGATGTTGGGCACCTGGATCAGGCATTCCAGAGAATTGTGATCTGGAAATGACAGCCTCTCTCTGTCCGTCGCGCTGGCTCTCGGGTGTTTCTTGCTCTGAGCAAAACCCGAACTTCATCTAGGCTATACACTCATGGTACGCCTCGGGCTGGAAGGGACACGGTAGCGATCATCAATTCCAGCTCCCTGCTCCTCGCAGGAGCCAGGATGTGCCTTCTCCTTCCCAGCCACGACCCGCTCCTGTCCTCTGTCCCCACGGTGCAGCGCAGGATGACCCCCGCCCCGAGGCAGGTCAGGACAGAGAGGAGCTGCACCGGTGGTGCGTGGCCTCCTCCCCGGGGCACTCCCGGGCTGTCACTGCCACACACAGCAGGACACGGCGGGCTCGGGGGGCGGCCGCGCGGGGTGACGGTCGGAGTGGAGGAAGGAGATGCGGATGCAGGATGGAGGTGACAGCGCAGCATTGGGGCCGTGTGGGGCTGGGCAGGAGGTGACCTGTCCAGGGCATTGTCCCCCCTCTTGGGACATGAGTGACGCAATGGGAACTGACAGGTGACAGAGCAGCAGAAACAATGCACTCCGCTGGGAGACACTGGCAGCCCTGGAGCTCCTGCTGCCACGCCCCGTAGGGATTCGGTGTCACGCCCCCTGAGCATTTGATGTCACCATCCGTCGACTTGGTCATGCCCCCAGGGCACCGGGACACTCAGACACTTGGTCAGTTC
>VZTB01009914.1:112607-125623 GCA_013397245.1 Thryothorus ludovicianus
GCGCACTTGGTCGCTCCCAACGCCCCGAGGGGCAGCTCCAGAAGCCAATGGAGGGCGGGGGGAGTGACCGGGTGGGCACTCGGAACCAATGGAGAGCGGGGGGCGTGACCAAGTGGGCGCTCGGAGCCAATGGAGCGCGGGGGGAGTGACCGGGTGGGCGCTCGGAGCCAATGGAGAGCGGGGGGCGTGGCCGGGGCTGTGTGTTCCATGGAGCGTATCGTGGTGGGGTCATTAAGGAAAGGAGCGTTGGGGGCGTGTCCTGGGCAGGCTGAGAAGTCAATGAGGCGCTGGGGGCGCGTCACGAGCGGGAGGCGGAGCCAATGGACTTTGGGGGCGTGGTCGAGGCGAAGCCCCCAGGTCAATGGGCATTGGGGGCGGCGCCTGGTGCGGGTCACTCGGCCCGGGCGGTACCGAGCGGTACCGGGATGGGGCTGCCGGCGGCGATCCGGGACCGAGTGGCCGCGGTTCACCGGGGCTCGGCGCTACCCGAACGGCTGCGGTTCTATGACGGCTGGGCCGCCCTCTACGAGCAGGTACCGGGGACACAGCGGAGACAGCAGGGCCGGGGGCCCGCGGCTGTCTCCGCTGACCCCCGTGTCCATGCAGGATGTGGCCGCTCTGGAGTACCGGGCACCGCATCTCTCCGCCGCCTCGCTCGCCTTCGCCTTCCCCGCGCCGCGCGCCGAGGCGCGGGTGCTCGACGTGGCTTGTGGCACCGGGCTCGTAGCACGGGAGGTACCGGTGGGCCGGGCGGGGCGGGGGTAACGGCACCGTGCGGGGATGACAGTGCCTCTGTCCCCGCAGCTTCACCGGCGCGGGTTCCGCTGCCTGCACGGCGTGGACGGCAGCGCGGGGATGCTGGAGCAGGCGCGGAGCACCGGGCTCTACCAGGAGCTGCAGCTCTGCGTCCTGGGCAGGGACCCGCTGCCCGCGCCCGCAGGTAATGGGAGGGCGCGGACCCCTTGGTGACACCAGCGTGTCCCGCAGGTGACGGGACGGGGCGGACCCCTGGGGAAGCCTCGGTGACACCCATGTGTCCCGCAGGTGACGGGCCAGCATCGGGCGGGGGGAGCCCCAGAGGGTCCCCCCGGTGACGCCCCGTGTCCTCGCAGAGCACTACGACGCCGTGACGGTGGTGGGGGCCCTGGGCGAGGGGCAGGTGTCGAGCACGGTGCTGCCGGAGCTGCTGCGAGTCACCAAGCCGGGTAAGGGGGGAGCCGTTTCCCCTCCCCGCCGGGAGCCCCGGTGGATGTGAGTCCCCTGCTGAACACTGGACCCGTGGCACAGCTGACCCTGCCCACTGCCAGCTCTGGACAGCGGGACAGGGTAGCAGGTGGCAGTAACGGTGCTGGTGTGTTGACAGCCTGTGCTCAGGCGCGACATCCCGCCCGTTCCCTGCCCCCTGTCCTGCCCATCTCTTCCTGCTGTCCTGTCTATCCCCTGCCCTGTCCATGCCCTGTCTGTGCCCGTCCCCTGCCCGCTGGCTCCTGGCAGGCTCTCGGTGCTTCCCCGTGTCGCCGCCCTTTCCGGGGGATGCTGTCCCCAGAGAGGGACACCCTGTGTCAGTGTTACCTGTCTTCTGGCCCGCAGGCGGCTTCCTTTGCCTGACGACGAGGAGCAACCCCTCGAACCTGCGGTACAAGGCGGAGCTGGAGGCGGCGCTGGAGCAGCTGGAGCGGAACGGAGCCTGGCAGAAGCTGCTGGCCCAGGAGGTGGAGTACTGGGAGAGGGCCACCACCGAGGAGGAGAGCACCCAGGGCAACGGCTACATCTCCGGGGTGGTCTACATCTACCAGAAGTGCCCTGTCCCCCATCTCGAGGAGGACTGAGAGCTATCATGACTCTGGAGGAGGGGTGATCCCTTATAAAACTGAGCCCAGTGACCCCCTCCTGCAGCAGGGCAACTGCTGAGTGACAGTATTTTGGGGGAACATCCTCATTCCCTTCCTTGGTTCCTTCTCACTGAGGTCTGGGCTTCAGGCCCTTGTCTGCTCCTCAGCACAGAAAAGGTCTCCTATATTCACCAGGGTCTCCTGGGCACCACCTTTAGCTCTGACAATCAGGTATTGACCCCAACACCTCAACGCTCACCGTGACATCTCACAGACCCACATGGCTGTTCCAAGGAATGTCCAGTCTGGGATGTCTTCTCCCCACCTCACCCATCTCAGCACATGGTCAAAATCTGAATCCCTCTTCATCTTCCACCCCCAGAAGTTGGGGATTCTTGGAGGGGGGCCCCCACTGCTGTGTCCTGTGGTCATTTTTCCCTTCCCTCCCGAGGGATTGACCCAGCCCTGAGGTGCAGGAGCCTTCACATCCAGAATCAAAGCAGCAATGCCAGAGTGACTCCTAGCTGGAAAAGCTTTCCAAGCACCATATCTGCCTTCATCCCACAACAGCTGCTTGAATCTCTCATTTTCCCAAAGCTTTGTAGTTAATGGTCTGGGAGGGAAAAGGAGTTTGGAAGGCATTTGGGGAGTTGGTGGCTGCTCCCCACCCAGCACTGCCTGCCCAGCCTGTTCCCCCAGCCCCTTGCTGGGCTGCCTCCACAATGCCTCCTCCACTGCTCCCTTGGGAAGATTTTTACCCAAATCTCTTGTGGAATATTTGGATTTTTTTTCATTTTTCCCTTCCCTCAGGCCTGTTCCTGCTCATCCTGTTCCCATGTTCCTGGAGAACAGGTTGCATCCTTCCCCTCAGGAGCTTCTCCTCAATGTGAGGCAATGTCTGTGTCTGTCCTTATCCCTCACCCAGGGCATTTCACATCTTCCACACTCACCATACCCACAGCTCTTGTCACCCTTCTGCTTTGTCCCCCGTGTTTTGGGATCACTGTGCCCATCAGTAGCTGTCCTACTGCTCCCTCCTCATTTATCTTCAACACTGTCCCCTGGGCAGCTGGGGGTTGTGGCTGTCCCCAGGCCTGCACATCAATAAACCCCTGTCCCTGCTGTCTGTCTGCTGTGTGTTGTTCCCAGAGCAATGGGAATGTGCAGCCTCCAGGGTGGGTGGCCAGGAGTCTGGGAGGGGGGATTCAGTCTTTCTCTGGGGTCCCCTCCCAGGCCATCAGGAGCACCTGATGTCCTCCCCATGCCTCTCTTAGCTCTCAGCGTCCTCTTGCTGCCTCAGTTTCCTGCTGTAGGGAATGCTAGGAGGACTCTGGCTGGCTACTGATCCCTGTGGGAAGATGGGGATGTTCCAGGTGCTGGAACACAGCAGCTGGCAGGGCACAGCACCCCCAGGACACGTCACCATCCTCCCCACACCGCGCTGTTCAAAATGAGCCCAGGCAGCCTTGGTGGCACCAGGATGTTTATAGTCCCTGCCCTGGGGAAGGCACATATGGGGACCGTGCTGGGGGTCAGCCAGCATGGGGATGGGCAGGAGGAGGCAGTGCAAGGGCAGGGTGTGGCACAGGGATGCAGGACAGGGACAGTGGTGCTCTGCCTTGGGCTGGCACCTAGGCACAGTGGCTCACACATAGTCCTTCATAGCATAGCCCATTGGACCGCTGGTTTTCACTGCCCTGTACTTCTTGGGGTAGGGGTCCTGCTGGGACTGGGATCCTGAGCAGCACAGGACGCCCCCACCGAAGAGCTGCAGGGCACTGGAGACCCAGCCAATGTAGAGGGCAGCTCCCAGCTCTCTCTTGAGGGCCTCAGGCACCATGGGGTTGTAGAAGTTGCTGACAATGCTGTTGGCAGACCAGGAGACAGGAATGAGCAGCATGATGCTGGCCATGATGAAGATGACACCTGCCACCGCAGAGATCCTGGTCTTGGTGCTGTTGTCATCCACGCAGCGGGTGCAGTCAGCTCCCGAGAGGGCGATGAAAAAGGCAAAGAAGGCCACGAAGATAGAGGTGACCACCAGGGCACGAGCAGCTTGCAGGTCAGAGGTGAGCTCCAGCAGGGAGTCGTAGGCCTTGCACTGCATCTGCCCTGTGCTCTCGTAGACACAGTTCATCCACAGCCCTTCCCAGAACACCTGGGCCACCACGATGTTGGAGCCGATGAAGGCCGTGACCTTCCACATGGGCAGGGCACAGGTGAGGATGGAGCCCAGCCAGCCCAGCGTGGCCATCATCAGTCCTCCCATCTGCATTGTCATCATCGCCATCGACAGCTCCTGCAGGGACAGGCACGGGTGTCACAAGCACAGCCCACAGCCAGGGACAGCATGAGCTTCATGGTTTGTCCTGCTCCCCACCAGAGTGGGAATGGCTGCAGGACAGCATGGGGACACGTGTGACATGGGGCGGTGCTGCAGGACAGGACGGGGACACGTGGCACTAAGGACTCAGACCCCAAGTGGGCCAAAGTGCAGGACCCCCCGTGTGGCACAGTGACCCCTACACTGTCCCCAAAGCACAGCCTCTGCCATCATCCCTTCCCAGGGCATGGCAAGTGTCAGGGAAAGGATCGCTTTTGGGGAGCAGGATGGGGAGCTTGCTGTGCCCATCCCCCAGTGCTCCAAAGTGCAAAGCTCCCACCCAACACTCACCCCATGTGCTGCCCTGGTGGCCATCCCCCAGTGCCCACCCCACATCCCATTCCACGCGGGCTCAGCTTCCCCAGGCATAAGCCTCCTGCCAGGGGCATGGGCAGGGTAGGCAGCCCCCCCACACCACTCAGCCCTGCCTGCTCCCGGTTTGGCTTCACCCTCACAGCCATGCTACAGTGCCCTGTGGACCTGAGATCTCCTCTCTAGGAGAAAATGGAAATGGATCAGAGCTCAACTCTGCCCTGATCCCAGGTCTGGGGCTCAACACCCTCTGCGACACCGTCCCAGAGCAGCCCCAAGCAGGCAAAACCTTGGTGAGGAGCTATAGGTTCACCACAGGTGGCGTCCCTGGGAGAGGAGTGGTTGGTACAGGGACACATGCTGGGCACACTGGCAGCTCCACCATGGTCACATGTAGCCGCTGTGGCCTGGCTCAGCCCCTCACAGAGCAGAGTTCACCTTGGATGCCTGTGCCTGGCTGGGACCAGCCAGGGTTTTATGACCCCGAGCTCAGCCAGTATCGGTTGTGCCTGGCACACCCTGAGGCTCTTGCCAGAGGTTTCATCATCATTTCCCATTTTCAGTTTCTCCAGCCTCTCCTCTCTTGTTGTATCCCCACTCTTTATCCAGTACCTTTTATCCCTCAAGAGCCTGATGGACACCCAGCACTGGGACTTTGCATCCCCTGGGCCATGAAACACCTTTTGGGCCAAAATCACAGCCCCTCCCCCCCATGCTCCAGGCAGGCTGGGGCCAGGATGGTGGGAGCCATCCCAGGCACCCTTCCCCAGCCAGCGGGACCTAGGCCACATGAGACACCCAAAACAGGGTGTATGACTGCCTGCAGGGGGTCGAGTGGTGGCTCCATGAATCCCCAGGGATGCTCAATGGAGCATTATGCTCACATTCCCACCTGGCCACTGGCACCACAGGGTTACAGGCATATTTTCCACTATTCCTGTCCCCAGTGAAGGGACTGGGGAGCTGGGAGCCCTTTAGCCCTGAGATCCAGATGAGACACCCAGAGCTAGATGGAGTCACCTCTCGTTCCCAAAAACCCCGAGGTGGGAAGGAAGGATGTTCCCAAGAGAGAGGAGCGCTTGCCGTGCCGGAAGCGAGACAGGCAAAACACCCGGCGCTGCCCACGCCGCCCTCGGGGCGCTCCCAGCCGGGCTTTGTGGGGTGGCGCCGGGGCCAGGGCGCCCCGACCCGCCCCGCTCGGCGCCCGCCACCTTCTTCCTGCTCGGGTGGGATGAACACGGTGGGTCAGGGATGGGACAGGCGTGAGACAGCCCCGACGCCGTGTCCTGTGCCGACAAAGCTTTGTGCCGTGGAAGCAGCCACTATCACACCCGGGGCGGCCCAGGAGGGGAGCAGCGAGTGATGCCAGGGCTGGAACAGACGGCGGGGATCTCAAGAGGTTTCGAAGAACAGATTTGGGTGATCTCTCAGGGGGACGGGAGCCCAGGGCACAGTAGCACCGGGCTGTCCCACCACCGAGGTGGGTGTTGGAGAGAGTAAAGAACACGAGGCACAGCGGGGTCTGAGCAGCTGCCATTTAATGCAGGAAGGCTGGACACGGTAAAGGACGGCAGCACAGCCAGGGGTAACCTTTAGATCCCATTCCTGGCCCCGGGCACCCCACTCTGGGGTGATGGATGGAGTCGGGTCCGGGAGTCGCCCCCCACCATGCGGGGGCACAGCCCCGCTCCGGTCTCGCCTCCCCGACCGGTTTTCCCAGCCCAGCCGCTGTCTTACCACTCCCAGGATAATGATGCCCCCGCCCTGGGGAGCTGACTCGAGAAATCACACTCTGTACGGTCGCTCCAAGCCTCGAAAGTAGGTCAAAGTCAAAATTTAGGGAACAGGCAAATGAGAGCCCCCGTCACCCCTCAAGACCCTGCCGGGGTTTGCAGAGCCACCACGTCCCTGTGACCACGTGAGAGAGGTTCGCTGTCCCCACCAGCACCGCCACCGCCACCCACCCCGAGGGACAGACACGTCCCGGGGAGCTTCAAGCGGGGAAAGAGAGCCCTGTGCCACCCGTGGGACGGGCTCTTGGGAGCTGCGTCACCACATGGCACACCCCGATACCAGGAGCCAGGATATGCTCGAGGAGGAGATCAGGTGATATCTCGGAGAAGATGCCTCAGCTGGATGCTGCGGGGGGAGCAGGACCCCCCACTCCGGGCAGCCAAGACAGGATCTCTTTGTCCCCTGTCTCAACCGAGATTAAAGAACCGGCTTCAATCCCGATGGAACAAAGGCGGCTCTGTCTGCCCTCCCTCGCATCGCCCCGGCGCCCGGCCAGTCCCAGCCCAGGCGGGGAGGTTTCGTGTCCCAGGAGGTCCCCGCTCCCTGGAGCGGCCGGCGGGTCCAGGCAGGCGCGGAGGCTCCTACACGTAGTTGCTGGCTGACAGCGAGCGAGCAGCCGTGAACTTGGCGGAGTAGGGCTGCTCTCCGCGGGGGGGGCAGGTGCAGCAGAGGATCCCCCCCCCCAGCATCAGGAGCGCTGAGGCCACCCAGCCCACGTAGAGGGACGAGCCCAGGTCCCGCTTCTGCGAGTCAGAGACTAGAGGGTTGTAGAAGTCCTGGACGATGCTGTTGGCTGACCAAGAGACAGGGATGAGGATGAGGATACTGGCGATGATGAAAATGATGCCGGAGAGGATCATGACCTTGGCTTTGGCAGTGTCGTCCTCCACACAATTGGTGCACTTGCCACCGGCAACGGCCAGCAGGGTGCCCAGGATGGCCAGGACGAT
Organism: Thryothorus ludovicianus; assembly: GCA_013397245.1. Lineage (NCBI taxonomy): Eukaryota > Metazoa > Chordata > Aves > Passeriformes > Certhiidae > Thryothorus > Thryothorus ludovicianus. Next base: position 119,879 of record VZTB01009914.1, read on the forward strand.
GGCCACCACCACCATGGCACGAGCAGCTTGAAGGTCCTGCGGCAGGGCCAGCAGCGAGTCGTAGACCTTGCACTGCATCTGCCCCGTGCTCTGCACCACGCAGCTCATCCACAGCCCTTCCCAGATGATCTGCGCCACCACGATGTTGTTCCCAACGAAGGCTGTCTCCCGCCACATGGGCAGCGCGCAGCAGAGAATGGAGGCCAACCAGCCGATGACAGAGAGGGCAATGCCCAGCACCTGCATCCCCATGGAGGCCATCGCTCTCTGCCTGCTCCCCTGCCCGCCTCCCGCCACGCAGTGCCGGCTGCCAGGACCATGGCAGGCATTATATGCCTTTGCCGAGGGAGGAGCACCGCCGCAGCCGCCGGCCCGCCGCCGGCACCGGACAGAGGGGTAGAACCAGTTTCCCGGGATTCTTCCACTTGTATTTCTCTCTGCAGCAATGACACTTAATATCCCGGTTGCTCCCACGGAGGAAGATGCAGAGGACTGAGATCAGGCCACCAGGTGCATGAGTGCATCCCATTGCTGTGGGCAAGCAGGACATGCCCAGGGCAGTGCTGGGGCTCAGCCCGGGATGCTAAAGGAAAAGAGCTGGCGTCCAGGCACTGGGATATCTCTGCCATCACTGTCAGAACCCTCTGCTCCATCACTTGGATGGGGTGCCTTCATGCCTCAATTTCCCTCCAGCTCATGGTGACTGCTCCAACATCAGCACTGGCCCCCCATGGCCCCATGCTGGGGGAGCAGCACATTGTCCCCTCTGGCTGCTGGGCTCTGTGCCCGGCAGGACACAAGTGGCTCTTGTTTGCTCCTTGGCGTCTGTACCAGCATTTCCCAGCCCTCCATTAGGCCTCAGGCAGGAGGTGTCACCACCCAGACCCACAAACCGGTTGGAGCAGCTGCCAGTTCCCCACAAAGGAGAGATGGCACTGCCTGGGGCAATAGGAGGGCAGACCCCAAACCCAGCTCACTTGTGCTCCAGTGCCAAGCCAGGGTTCACACAGCAACCTCAGCCCCAGCTCTGCCCATGTCCCACTGTCTGTGTGGTGGGGTTGGACGGGTTGGGGTTGTGAGGGGCAGATGTGGCCTCGAGCTGTCCCAGTGCCATAACCACTGATTCCAGTGCTGATGCCAATACCAATGCCAACACAGATGCCATACTGATGTTGACCTGTCCTCCTTTAATCCATGACTCCCACACAGTCCCCCCTCTCTGCTCCCTCCAAGCCCCTGCACAGGCGCAGCACAACACCAGACAGACAGCACAGACAGAGAGATGGACATTGCACTGTTTCATCACCCCAGCTTAATCCTGGGCCCCTGTGAAAGATAAGAGGCACTGAGATAATCTTAGTTTTCCTGAGCACTGGGGTTACCATCACGATCCAACCGTTTGTGTTATTGCTTGGTGTGAAGGATTCTAGAGCTGCTACTGCTCATGCCAGGATGTCCCTGGGCATCATGTCCCAGTGTGGTGGGACAAACCTGGTGGCCCATGCACTGAGACACCAGAAGGATGTCTGGGGACACCCATGTCTCACAGCAGACCCCAACCTAAGGGGTCTGGTCAGGGTCCTGCCTGCCTGATTTGTGCTGGAGGAGCTGGCCAGGCTCCATCCCTCTGTCCTGCCGGAATGTCCGCATTGCTCACATACCAGTATGTCCACCCTGTGGCCAGAGCCTTGTGGTCAAGGGCTCCCTTTAATCTACAAGGCCCCAGAGCATCGCCACTGGGGCCAGACTCTGCCTGAGGCTTTCACCTCCCAGCCGGCTGCTGTAACCACCTCATTATTTGGGGTTGGAGAGGCACATGGCCACGTGTGTGTGTGGCTCGCAGGGGCCTCATCCCTGCAGGCAGGTGGGGACATGTCTGTGGGCTGGGGACAAATGGCAAGGTGGGGACAGGGACTCCCCCGCGCACGCAGCATCAAAGCTTGAGCTGCTTATACGCCCCCTCAGAGGCAGAGCAGGCGCCAGCACGGCCTCCGACGGCCAATTACTGTAATTAATGCTGGAACGTGACATATATTCCACCTAGCATCTGCCACGCAAGGGCAGCCCCTCTGCCCTTCCCCACATTCCCCAGTGACACACCCACTCAGACAGCATTGCCAGCCTCACGTCCCCAGCCCTGCCGGACAGCAGGACCGACAGACACGGCTCGGTGCAGAGGAGCTGACCCCAGAGCCCTTGGAGCCCGAGGATGGTGGTGCAGCACAGGTGAAACCACCAAGCACCTCAGGACCTGCCATCCAGGAAAACCACTCCATGGACATCAGCCCCACATGGACATCAGCCCCACAGCCCTGTCCCAGTGCTCATTCCCAGTGCATCCTGCAGGACCCTAGTCCCAGATTTTCCTCAGCATCATCTGCAAGGAGCCATGGCAAAGGCATATGTCCTGGTGGGACCACAGCCCACTTGCTCAGAAGGAAGCTCCTCCACCCCAAAACAGGCAACTCAATACATTCCACCCATCCCGAGCCTTCACCACCCAGCACCTGTCCCAGCACCCAGACCCGTGTCACTTCCCTGCCCCAAATCCAGTGGGATTTGAAGGACATGCCGGAGCCTGGGTTCCCATCCCTGTTACACTGCACTAAGTGTGTTGATGAGGGCAGAGCTCTTGTTCTGCCACATCCGGGCACGAAACACCTTCTGACGCTTCTCCTGGGTTCACTAGCATGGGGACACACTGCAGCACTCCAGCTGGGCAGTAAGGCCATTCCCAGGCAGGGAGGTGACATTAAACACAGTGTCATCACAATGCCAGGCACTGCTGGATTCACAGCAGAGGCTGTGTAACTCTGCCCTGACCTTGCTCAGAGCAGAGGACACCCTGCAGAGAGAGGGCTTGGGGCATGAATCTCCTGCCAAAAAGGGCTTGGGGACATCCCCCCCAGGACACTGGTGACAGTCTCATCTCCCATACTCCACACCACTAAGCCAAGAGCCCCCCATCCCCCAGGACTCATACATGGACCCCACAACCCAGCTACCTCAAGGTCTCCAAAAGGCGGGTGAGACTTGCCAGCAAAAGATAATCCACCGAGATCTCTGACTTCACATCTGCCAAGCGAGTCACAGCCAACCACCCTCTCGCTCAGCCTGTGAGGAGCGGGACAGCCTCTCCCCGCTGGAGGCTGAGGATTAGTTAGCGACAGCCCAGAGACTGAATGTTCCCAAAAAACATCCTTGCCCAACATAAACCCCTCCGACCGACTCAAATATGCACAGTCAGGTTGTTTCTCTCTATGGGAAAGCAAAGTCTTATCGGTAGGGGAGCTGCGTGTTGGGACCTTACGGGGTCCCTGCGGCCAGAGAAAGGACCTTCGGCCTGAAGTCACTGAAAGTCAAAACTCTGTTCAGTTTCTGAGCAACCAGTGGCTCCCAACAGGAAAAACACCCCTAAGCGCTGCCAAGGTGGTTGGCGAAGGGATGGGGAGATGATGAATCAGGACGGGGGTCACGGGCTGTGCAATGGAGATGGGGGTGTCCCCACCGGCGATGCTCGGAGGAAGCGGGATGACACTGCAAACCCCTGGGGAAGGCCATCAGAGCTGTCGGGGTGGGGATACCCCAGGCATGGCCCAGCATCCCCCAGCGATCCACCAGCCCCCTGCCCCATCCCGCTGGTCCATGTCCCCCGCAGCCCACAGGCCCCGTGTGCCGCAGCCCCCTCCCCGCCCCGCCGGCAGACAGAGCTGCCATTGATGCTCGGAGCCGCCTCACCTGCTCCCGCCGCGCCGAAGGGGCTCCAACAATGGGCTGCCTGTGTGCCCTGGCCGGGGCAGAGCCAGCAGCCCCGCGCCTGAAATATAAGCAGCCGAGGTGGCATTTACCGCCCCGGCCCCGCTCCCCCAGGGGAAAACGCGCCGGCACTCCCGACCACAGCGGCGGGAAACACCCCAATCCCGCCGCGCACGTGAGTGGGACGCGGCCCCGCGGCGCCCGAGGCAGTTTCTGCCGTCACCTCCTGTGCACCCCCGAGGTGGTGCCGGGTGCATGGATGTTGGATGCTGCAGTGGGAGTCCCCCCTGTCAGCGCAGGTGTCCTTCCTTTGTGGCCACCAAACCGGTGATGCTCCCATGACGTTTGTGTCTGACATTCGTTTGGGGTCTCTGCATCACTCCCCGTGTCACCACTGATTTCTTGCAGCCACTACACTTTGTCCCCATCTCGAGGGACTCGGACACTCCTCATCCCTCCCCAGCTGTGCGGCAGTGCAGAGGGACTGCAGCAGGGAGGGAGATGCAGCAGTTGGGATGGGGGTGCTCCCAGGAATCCCCCAGGGACGCTGGCCCGGCTCAGCTCCTCAGTAAACACCGGCGAGTTGGTTTGCTCACCACAAGAATGTGTCCTGCCAGAGGTGGCAGGCACTCCGAAACTCCGGTGATTTGCCCCTTCCTCTCTCGTGAGTCAGGCGGCAGCGGCTGCCCCAGGCCGGCACAACACTGGACACAGCCTGTACTTTGGGCAATTTGAGATGACAAAGTGGGGACGCCGCGTGTGGGGCTCTGATTGCAGGGTCGGGGGCTGCGGTGTTTCACTGCCCTGTCCCACCTCAGGTCTGCCCCAGTAGCTCCTACCCCATACACCTGCCTCTAGTATCCCACTCTTCTCCTGCTCCATGGCCCTACTTGGGGTATCCTCCCTGTCCCATATCCCTATCTAGAGGCATCCTTCCCTCCTACCTCCCGCTCCTACGTGGGTTATCTCCCCTGCCCCATGCCCTGGTATTGAATATTCCCATTGTTCCTCAGACCTGGGGGTATAACCCTGCCCCTACTCTTGTGTACACACAGCCCTGTCTGGGGTGCCACTCCCCTTACCCAGAGACCTGTCTGGGGTATAATTCTGCCCCAAAGCCCTGCTTGGGGTATCCCTACAGCCCTGCCTGTCCTGGAGCCCTGCCAGAGGACCCCCTACCCACAGCCACCTGTGCACTGGGGGAGTGTGTGCATGTGTGCACCTGTACCACCAGAATGAGCCTGTTCACCTCTGCCTCTGTGTCAGTCTCTGTGTGTGTGAGTCTGAGTCTCTGTGTGTATCTGTGAGTCTGAGTCTGTCTGTGAATCTGTGTGTCTGTCTGAATCTGTGTGTCTGTGAATCTGTCAGTGAGTGTCTGTCAGTCAATATGTCCATGTGTCTTTCCGACTCTCTGTCTGTCCATGTGTCTATGTGTCCATGTGTTTGTGTGTGTGGCTGCATGCCAGGGCGCTGCTGCTGCCAGAAGAGGGGTGTATTTGTGTGTACATGTGCATGTACCTGTATGTGTTTGTGTGTGGTGGGAGTGTGTGTGTGTGTGCCTGTACCTGTGCTTGTGTGTGTGGTTTTGTGTGTATGTGTGTGGTGGGGATGGAGCTGTTTGTGTGTGTGCCTGTACCTGTCTCTGTGTGTGTGTGCACCTGTGTGTGTGTGTTTGTGTGGTTTGTTTGTGTGTGTTTGTGTGTGTAGTGTGTGTGTGTGTGTGTGTTTCTGTGTGTGGTATGTGTGTTTGTGTGGTTTGTGTGTGTTTGTGTGTGTGTGTTTCTCTGTGGTTTTGTGTGTATGTGTGTGGTAGGGGTGGGAGTGTTTGTGTGTGTGCCTGTCCTGTATCTGTGTGTGTGTTTGTGTTTGTGTGTGGTTTGTGCGTGTGGTATGTGTTTGTGTGTGTTTGTGTGTTTGTGTGTTAGTGTCTGTAGTTTGTGTGTGTGCCTGTAGGTGTGTGGTGTGTGTGTGTGTGTGTGTGTGTGTGTG
>VZTB01009914.1:129631-165813 GCA_013397245.1 Thryothorus ludovicianus
GGAGCGGTCCCGGGAAGGGTCCTGGGGAGGTGTCCCGCGAGCAGGGGCGTGGCCGGCATGAGGGCTTGGTCACGCCTCCCTCAAGCCACGCCCCTTCACGGGCTGGCACCGCACAGGCGGTGTCCTTATTTGACCACGCCCCTTTGTCACGCCCCTTTCCCGCCTGCCCTTGGCCCAGCGGCGCCCGCGTTCTCACAGAATGCCAGGCTGGGCCAGGCTGGAACGGCCTCGAGAGGGTCCCTGGTGCCACCTCCCTGCCCAGGCAGGGCCATCCCAGAGCACAGGGCACAGCATTGTGTCCAGAGGGCTCTGGAATATCCCCGCTGAGGGACACTCCAGCCCCTCCCTGGGCAGCCTGTTCAGGGCTGGGCACTGCCCAGGGCAGAAGTTGTGCCTCCTGTGCAGGGGGAATTGCTGGGCTCAGTCCCTGCCCGTGGCTCTGGTGCCACTGCTGGCCCCCGGAGCAGAGCCTGGGCCCTGCTCTGCCCCTCCCTGCACACAGGGACACCCAGGGCTGAGGGCCCCTCTCAGCTGGGGCTCCTCTCCAGGCTGAGCAGCCCCAGCTCCCTCAGCCTTTCCTGGGCAGGGAGATGCTCCAGTCCCTCCTCATCCTCACAACCTGTGCTGGTCCTGCTCCAGGAGCATGTCTCCCTTTTTCTGAGGAGTCCAGGACTGGACACAAGACTCCAAATGTGCTTCACCAGGTCTGGGCAGAGGGGCAGGGCTCACCGCACCTCTGGCCATACTCCATGCTTGTCTTCCTGCAGCGCAGTACCCCTGTCCCATGTGGAGGTGGAGGGTCGCAGGGATCAGCCACCTCTAATCCTGCTCCATGGACTCTTTGGCAATCACAGCAACTTCCAGACTGTGGCCAAGACACTGGTGCGCCGTGGTAGCGGCAAGGTGAGACCTAGAGGGTGGGGAGAGGTGCAGCACACATGGAGGGGTTATGGTGGGCAGTGCCTGCGGTGACACGCTGCCCTTGCCCAGGCAGGTGTTGACAGTGGATGCCCGAAACCACGGCAGCAGCCCCCACAGCCCTGTGATGACGTATGAAGCAATGAGCCTGGACGTACAGCACCTTCTGAGCCGCCTAGGCATCACCAAGTGCATCCTCGTGGGACATAGCATGGGGGGCAAGACGGCCATGACGCTGGCCTTGCAGCGGGTCAGCAGGCACAGGAGTGGGAGTGGGCTCACAGGCTCAGGAAGTTCCAAGGGGGCTGTGGGAAGGGGATGGCACCTTCTGAGACTTCACTGGTGCCAGCCTTGCCCCCAGCTCCACAGGAACGTGTCTATACCAGGGTGGGTGCTGTCGCACACACAGCTGTAATCCAGGCTACAGGAGCAGGAGCAAATCTATGTCCACCAGCCCATGCTCTGCCCTGTCCCTCCAGCACTGATTGTGAGGGAGCTTGGAGATCTGTGCTGAGCACAAGGACTCTGGAAAGGGCACATGGAGCTCTTTGCTGGGATGGGAGGGAGCTAAGAGCCTCCAGGGGAATCTGACTGGGCGTGGAGCCCTCTGCCCACTCCCACTGGGGAGATCTTGGGAGAGCCTGGCATCTGATCTGCTTTGCTTGTCTCCAGCCAGACCTGGTGGAGCGCCTCATCTCCGTAGACATTGGTCCTGGCACAACTGCCCCAGTGTCCGAATTCTCTGCCTACATCTCAGCCATGAAGGAGGTGAAAGTCCCGGTGGGGCTGTCCCGCTCGGCAGCACGCCAGCTGGCAGATGACCAACTGCAGCCCGTGGTCAAGGTAGTAAATCCCGTGGGAGATGGGGGAGGATGGAGCATGCCAGGATATCCTGCTTTGTTGCTCTTACTGAAGAGTGCATGATCCCCTTCCATGGCAGCTCCCACAGCTGAGACAATTCCTCCTCACCAACCTGGTGGAGGTGGAGGGCCGCTACGTGTGGCGGGTGAACCTGGAGGCTATTTCCCACCACCTGGCAGACATCATGAACTTTCCTGTCTTCCACAAGCCGTATCCTGGTCCTGCACTCTTCTTGGGAGGATCTGACTCACCTTACATCAGGTGAGACTGGAGAGAAGCAGTTCCAGGTCTGTGGTTTGACCTTTTGTGCTCTTTGTAGCTGCTGAGGGTGGGAGGAGCCCCTGGGATGGGGAAGGTCCTGAGCAAGAGCTGTTCCTCCAGCTGCTGGTGGCACCAACACACTGGAGTGAGAGGGAACCTGAGAGCCCTCTGGGCTTTCTCAGCAGGGAAGGAGTCATACCTGGGATCATCCTCTTCTTGGGGAGGGTGAGAGAAGACACCAGGAGAGACTTCTGATCATGGCATGTTCCCTTGTCCTGCAGCTCCAGAGACTACCCAGAGATCCAACGCCTCTTCCCCAAGGCAGAGATCCAGTACATTAAAGGTGCAGGCCACATAGTCCATCAGGACAAGTTTGAAGAATTCATCACTGCTGTCCTCAATTTCCTGCCACAGCTGTAGCACTGGGGACCAGGGCTTCTGCAAGGACCATGGGGGTCCTGTGGAGCTCTGGGCAGTGACACAGGGCTCAGGTTCTGAGGATGGGCTCAGCTGGTTCTGGCTGCCCTCACTGCAGTCTGATCCTGCCTGCAAGACCTTCTCCCATCTTGTTTCTCCTGCTGCCAGAGCAGAGGCACCTGCAACCTGCTGAGATCTCCTGCCACCTCACAGGGACAGAGGGTGGCAGTCGCTCAGGACAGCATGGGGATGTCAGGCACACAGAGGGGGCAGGACAGCCCTCTTATTTTCTTGCTGCGCGATCCTTTCATGGATCTGGCTGTGACTTTGCAGAATGTGCAATAAAACTGAATCCATACCAAGGCAGAACAGGGGTTGGATGTGGCCATGGAGGGCAGGGCGTGTGGGGGGGCATAGGAGGGGGTTCTCAGTTGGCAGCAGGGATGCTGGTGGGGGCTGACAGCTGGACTGGGTCCTAAAGTGACAAGCTGTGGGAGCAGTGCACATGAGACACAAGTTTGAGGATCTTTCTTGGCTCCCAGGGGAAATTACATCCTTGCTCTATGCCTGGGGCAGTGTAAGGACTGGGGAGTTGGGGAATCTGCCTCCTGAGCAGGGAGCATGTCTGCCCAGGCTGTCCCAAAGACATGTGTTGCTTTTTCTCTCAGCTCCCAACAATATTCCCCCTCCACGTGCTCTGCATCCTCCCGAGGCAGCATAACGCCCATGAACCATGGGCTGGAGGCAGAAGAGCAGGGTGTCTCCTGCAAAAATGCCTTTATTGGACAACTGGTAAAGCCGGGGACAGGGCAGAAGTGACTATGGGGGTGACAGATTATCTCTGTCACAAATGGGGACATGCTCTGTGTGCAGACAATAGAGACACTAACCATATCTGCTTTTACTGCTCCAGAGCCAAGTGTCTACTGCTTTCCAGGGTAAGTTTGCTTAATTTGGGATTGTCTGGAGTCCTCAAAAGGGAGGGAGGGCAGAAGACTGAGGATGTTTTATTCCAAGTCTGGCTGTAGTTGCCTATCAGAGCCAGAACAGGGAGTCTCCACTGCTTTGGAGACTTGCTGTGTTTCTGCAGAGCTGTTTTTTTTCCTTTTTCCGTCCTCTCCTCTCCTCTTTTTCCTTCTCTCAGGAGCTGGGCTGCATTGGCTTTGACTTTTCTGCTATGTCACTGTCAAATTCACTCTTGCCCTCTGTGTATTTTTTTTTTTCCTGTGAAGAGCATCAGACCAATGAGCTCCAGTGTCACAAGCTACTGAAATAGGTTCATTGGGTGCCACCGGCCAGCTGGGGGTGGGGTCTGCCTATCACCACACAAGACCTTTGGACTGAGCCATGAGCTCTGGAGCCCAGGGTCAGTGGGAGATTTCTCCCCACTTTTTCCTTCTGGCCAGGTACCAGGTTTGGGACACAGACAGAAGGCAGCTACATGGTGCAAGGTGAAGAGTCTCACCATGAAGAAGTGAGAAGATCAGTGGCCTGAGAAGAGGTAGAGCTTCCAGAATATTGTAGTCCTTTCTTGTGATGGCATCTGCTGAGGGAGCATAGGGAAGCATTGTCAGACCTAGGGTGAGAGAAACAGCAGGGACAAAGGAGAGAAGCTCTGTTTCCTGCATGGGAAGGGTACAGGGAATCAAGAGACATCCCAGGGGGCATATCCAGGCATGTGTCTGGTGGCATGAGGGATGCCATGGGATGTACCAACTCATTGGGCTCTATGCCCATCAAGTATCAGGGTGCTTCTGCCTCCAGAGATCCAGCTGATTCCCCAGGCAAAACTAGACCCTTTCTTGACAGCCTGCTCCCAAGGGGCTTGCCAAGAAATTACCTGGCCTGGCCTGAGCTCTGCTCAGGACGTCGGATCCTTGGCACAGCTGCAGTTAACCACAAACCCCACCTTTAGGAGGATCTCTGTGTGGCTGCTGCAGGCAGTTTTGAAACTGCTCTTTCAGGCGTTGGGTAGAAGTAGAGCCTGTTGATGACCAGCAGGACATGGTATCCAGCGTGACAAAAGATGTCAAGTGTGATGCCACTGGTGTCCCTCACCGCACCAGTGATTAATGCTGGGTGCCACACCAGGAGGCTGGGGCACCTTCTCCAAGATCATTCTATATAATTTCTATTCCATCTGACCAACAGCATGGAAAAAGGACAGGGCATCCTAGGGAAGACACAAGTGATGTGACTATTTTCTTCAAGCCTCTGCTCTCCTGTTCTCCCAGCTGCCATGCTGGCATGTCCTGGAGCCACCTCAGACCCGGCAGGTAAAGCCAATTTCCACCGCAGTGTTTGGCAGGGAGGTAAAATTGGCGGGAGAAGGAGTGCAGGCAGAGCTGGGGGGGGGTGGGAGCCCCGCCTGCAGGGAGGCACCAGGAAAGGCAGGCACAGAGCTCTGGCCCTGGTGCTGCTGAGAGGGGTCTGTGCGTGTCCTGAGCAGCCGTGTACCCTGCCAGTGGGGCTCCCTGCAGTAAAGGCTGCACTCAATGACCTCAAAGGTATTTTCCAATCTAACTGGTCCTGTGATTCTGTGATCTCCTGCCCCCTGCCTGCTCCCTCAGGATGGTTGGGCTATGCTCCAGCCCTCCTCTCATCTACTCTGCCCACAGCACCTGGGCTCCTTCTCTGTCCCTGATGTCGCAGCACTCACTCAGAGAGCACTCCTGGGTCCACTGCTGGCGCTGGATGCCAATGGGGGCTAAGGGGGCACCTCAGGAAAGGCCAGTGGCACAGCAGAGGGCCCTGCAAGCAGAAAGCCCCTCAGTTGCACGGGGAGGGGCCTGTCACGAGAGAGGCTGTTGCAGGGCAGGGCCCCTTTGGGGGCCCCTGTTCAGGCCCATGGGGGACAGCCACCCCCAAGATCTCTATCATTGCAGGGTGGCAAGGGCATCTCAGGGCAGTGATAGCCAACTGCCCCTTGCCTTTGAACCTTGGACACTCCCCAGGGCTTGACCCTGCTCCAGCATCCCATGGGAAGCTCTGGCCAGGAGCAGACCACTGCCCTTCATCTCTCACCTGAGTCACCTCAGACCCAGCTGCTCCACCATTCTGAGGCTCTCAGTGAAGATCTGGCTGGCCTTGGTGCCCTTTCTGGAGCACAGTGTTTGAGGAGCCAAGCCTTACCCATGTGCATCCTGCATTGATCCTGTACCTCTTCCACCTTACCGAGGCTCAGAACCCCTTGGGTCAGGAGGTTGTCCAGCATCCCAGAGATCAGTGGGTTGCTCACATGCTCCACAAACTTTCTGCACATTCTGGAGCAGCTCCTCTTCAGGATAGCACCATCTGCGCCACGTCATACCTCCAGCTGCCCCACCACTCCCTCTAGGTGCTGCCTCCTCTCCACCACCTCTCTACCTGCTCCCTCTGCCCTACTGCTAACCCAAGCTGCTGCTCCCTCCTTCATTTTCCACACCAGCGCCTTTTCCTGACATCACCTACATCCTCCTTTTCCCACACATTTTTCCAAGGGAAATCGCCCGAAGCAATGCATTTGCAAAGATTCAGCATCCGAAGAACAAGGAGGAAGCTCCCTCCTGCACCTCTCAGAGCCAGGCCCAGAGTCGAGGACCAACATCCCTTTGTCCACACCTCCAAACCCTCCAGACCTGAGGTGGGGCTCAGCTCATCCTTTCCAGGGGCTGCAGAGAGACACTGCCTTCAGGCTGGAAGCTGAGAGCACTGGAACAGTTGCCCCGGGAGGGCGTGGAGTCTCCCTCTGGAGACATTCCAGACTCACCCGGAGGCGTTCCTATCACCTAGGTGACCCTGGCTTGGCAGGGTAGTTGGACTGGGTGATCTCCACAGAGATCAACTAATCTGTGATGCAGCCCGCAGGATTCTGGAAGGTAAAACCTAGGCTGTGAGAAAGCCTGAGATTGCCCCCTAACTACACTAGCGGAGCTGTTCCGCAGGGCAGGCTGAGGACGAGAAGGGCAGAAGTAACGCCAAAGATCAGAAAACGCAAGAATGAGGCGAGGGGCAGAGGCCATCCAGCCCTGGTGGACGCACATCCAGGCAGAGAGAAGCAGCAGCTGCCCGAAGCTGAGCGGGGAGACAGAATAGAGAGGCTTCACGATCTGTTGACCATTCAGTTGGCTTCTGCAGACCGCAGGGCCTGGCTCGGAGGCAGCGACCCCGTGCCATCCTGCTCGGGGCTAGGCACTGGAGGCGGCCCCGCTCCACCGATGCCCAGGGGTTTTTCCCCTAGGCGCTGCCTGGGACCGAGGTCCATCAGGCTCCGGGACCCCTCGGGCCGCCCTCGGCCCCAGCCGGGCAGAGGGGCGGTTTCTGTCACCGGGAGGTCACGAGACGGGAGAGCCCGGACACCCCCCGTTCCCGCCGCCCGCCCGCCCTGTCTGAGGGGCAGCGCTGCGGGGCCGCCGATTGGTTGCGGCGGGACGCGCTGTGATTTCTCATTGGTGGCCGGGTGCCGGGCCCCGCCCCCTCCCGTGTCACGGGATAGGCCTGGCGGGATGATGGGCGGGCGTGGCCTGGCGGCCGGTGGCACTGGGCGGGGACGCGTTCTCTCCGCTGATTGGTCGGCGGCGCCGGCTGTGCCGGGCGCTGATTGGCCGGGGCGCGAGGCCNTCCTCGGGCCACCGCCCGCCGCGGCCCCGCTCCTTCTCTCCGCTGCCTGGTGAGCGCGGCCTCCCCGGGGCCTGTCCGTGAGGGGCGGCACCGCCCGGTGGCAGCAGCGCTGCGGCATCGGGCTCGGCCCGGGCTGCACCGGAGGTTCCGCGGTATCGCCGGCGGGCGGAGGCAGGGTCACAGTCAGACCGAGGAGCGGGACTCCCGCTGGGGTCGGCCGTGCCCGCTCCGGCCCTGCCGCGGGGCCTGAGCCCTTCCCCGGGCCTGGCTGCGGGGCGCGGCTCACCTCCCTCTCCTGTCCCCCCACGCTGGGGCCTGGAAGTGCCTGGCGGATGGGAGATTCTTGTGCCACGGAGATCGGAGTAGCGACACAGAGCTGGTTCTTTCTTGCATGCGGCGGGATTTACCCAGTGCCCCCGTGGAGGCCACATACGGCTGTGTTTGGAGCAGGTGCCTCCCCTCCGTGTTGGGTAGGAACTGGTTCTGTGGTGGTTTGTAGCTGCAGATGGCTGAAGTTTGGTATGGAGATGGTGATGCAGATTTGATCTGCAGGTTGCAGATTTATTTAGAACCCTCTCAATTAACTGTTGTAAACATTGGCTTCCCTAAAAGCAGCTGATATGATGGCTTTGGGGTTTCCTGCTGAATTAATTGAAGTGGGATGAACTTAAAATAATCCGTGTTAAATTGCGGGTTCCTAGAACGTTATTGGGCATGTTATGTTAACTGTCTTGTAAGGATCCTTACAGTGATTTTGGCAATGACTTGAAGGAAGCTGACAGCTAAAAGCTGAGGAACTGCATGAGTGCTGAGAAGAAAATAGGAAATGAAAATCTGACACTGTGACCTGGTTTCTCTGGTACTGGACTTTGGGAAGACCACATGTTTTGCCAGAGAAAGCAAACTTCAGGAAGAGTCCAAAATGTTAACCAAGAAACAAGGGAAGGAAAAGTGGGATCTGTCCTGGGAAGCAGGAATTTTTACCTGGGTTCATGAATATATTGAACATAGGGAACTGGGCTGGAGGTGGTCTTTGGTACCTCACTGAGGAGAAGAAGGAGGAGAGGAAGTGTTAACTTGGCTCTCACATTGGTGTGAAAGCTGCCCAGGTTTGGTGCTTGTGTGTGGTTCAAAGCTGGTGGAAAGCTGGGCAGAGTTTGGAGATGTATGAGGTGGGATTAAAGGTGAAAAAAGCTGCCATGTGGTGCTGAGATAACTCCATCTGCTTCCTCCAGCAAGAACTTGAGAGAAGATCTGGCCAGTCTGTGTCTGCTTGTGGAGAACAGCGGCTGGACACTGGGAATTCAGTCTGGCTGGTCAGGGTATGTGTACATGGAATCCAAAACATTTATCTTTAAGTGATAGAGGTGCAAGCATAAAGACAAACTTCCCTAAGGCAGTGATGACTTTGTATTGGCTACTTTTACATAGAGGCTCCATATTTTTCTTTTTTATAAAAGAAGCAGCTGGGCTCACAGATCCAGGAGTTTGGGGTCTGCTCTGCTTGGTGGTCTGTGAGGTGTCTGTGGTGTCTTTCAGGGAGTTTTCTGGAAGATGGACATCTAAGTAATCTGGGAAATAAATGTAAAAGTTTCACATATAAATTTCTAGGAACATCTGGGTTCCCCTTTGCTGCATTTTCCGGAATCTGTTTATCTGGCTATGACAGATTTAATTTTTCTGAGAGAGCCTTGACTGGGACATTTCCTCAGAGGTGTCATTGCTGTCAGTTTTGTGGCCAGGGTCCTTCCAGCCTATCTGTCTCAACAACAGTGTAATTTACCTGTCAGATTTGGCTGTAACAAGCTAAAAGGAAAAAAGCCAAACTGAGAACCCAAATCAAGGGAAGCTTTAGGGACAGATCTTCCCACAGAGAGTTTGGAGAATGCTGCTGTGCCAGCTTTTATTGTGATCTCAATCTGCCAAATATGCACTGGCCTGCTTTTGTTTTTTGTTTACATGGGGCTTCTCAAAGTCTCCCTTGTGCCAGCACTGGAGGAGTGCAGGGATGATGTGAGCAGCCTTTCCTTGGCGTAGTGCCTGTGTCTCACTGAGCTTTGCTCACCTGGAGGCTGGTGCCAGGCCTGGATGACTCTCGTCTGCCCTGTTTGGGAGGATTGCTCTGGGAATAGGGCCTTCTTCTCCAAGAGAAGTGGTTTTAGACTGTGCTGTTTGAGACAGAGCTATTTCCATTCCCCTTTGCTGTCTCCAGTTTCTTTCAGAGGCAGCTGTCAGTGGAGGGAGAGGGTTGTTCACAGTAGTACTGTGGTAGGCAAGGAAAAGGAGGGTAGAGAGAACTGAGATTGTTTTGGGGTGTGTGTGGTTGCACTGAGTGTGTGCCGTGGTATTGGAAATGACTGAGCATTGTTTCGTAGGAAAATCCAGCAGTGTCATCTAACCCAGGTTATTTTTTTCAGAGAGAGATGTGAACAGAAGGAAAGAAATCAGTGTTGCATACTTACACATCACACTCAACTTCCCAGGATAGGCATGCTCCCCCAAGGAATTAATAATTGTCAAAAGTTATGAAAGCTCATACCTTTCCCCTTCCAAAGCAGCTCCAGCCAACCGGTTTCCTGTGTGTTTTTGGATTTCAAGTGGACTCCAACCATCCAATTTCCTGTGTGTTACTGGATTTCAAGTAGGCTCTTACAGTGAGACTTGTCACTCTGCAGAACTAGATCAGGGCCCTTTTTAGATAATGATGAATGGAGATGAGAGGTATTAAAAAATTACTTTGCTCTTAGCAAATTAGCATAACAGATCGTAATCCCTGCTTGTAATCCCTGGCCTGTTCTTCAGAAGGATTCTGAGGCTGTGATGGAGCAGGGAGGAATTTTATCTGTTCACTTGGAGCACACTCCTGGCCCATATAATCGCTTCCCTTCTGTTCCTCCCTGATGCTCCTGCAGATCCACGCACTCCCAACAGCCCCAAAGGATAGGATTTCCCTCCAGAGGGATCACATGATTAGCTTATAAATAGCAAATGCCTGCTCAGGCCTACTTTGCAGGCTGATTTGGTCCTTGTCCTGTTCAAAGCGATGAGTAAAACTGCATCCTCACCTTGTGGCCCAGAGCTGAATCCAAGGAAAGGGGATGCTTTCCCTTGATGGTGAATTTCTGTCCAGAAGGAAACTGCCCTGGTGCGAGGTGCTTTGCAGCCAGAGCCTCAGAGGGGGGATGGACAGGGAGGCTCCAGCAGCAGCAGTGTACTGTGCTGCTGGATGTGCCAGTGCAGCACCGGGCAACTGGCTCTCTTCTGGGAATGTGAGCTGAAATGAAACTTGAAACATGTTCAGTGGCTGAATCGTATTTGAAATGAGCCTGTGTCCCTGCCAAGGAAGCCTGTGCTAGTAGTGGGGCACCCTTGTCTCAAAGCCTGAGCTGTTGGAGTCCTCTTTGAGTTGCATACATTCCCCCTTACCTATTTCCTTCCAATTTCCTTCTTTTCTCTAGTTTGGTCAGTCCTGGGCTGCTGAGAGATTCTGACACATGTGCTGAGGTTTGGTGTGCTGGTCTCTCTGACATACCTGAGTTTGCCTCAGAGCTGGAGGAGCCCCTTCCCATCAAGATGGGAATCAAATTGTGGGGATAGTTATCATGAGATGTGTTTTGCAATGTTGTGCAGTGATCTGTGTGTGGTGGGTCTGGGAGCAGCCTCAGCCTTTCCAGACAGAGGTAACTTTAGTAAGACAGAGCACTAGCAGAACTAAACAGACAGTTCCCACTCTTAACAGCAGTAAGGCCTTTGTTGTTACTTATTACTTTGTGTTGCTCTTTCTCAGTTGAGAGATATCCTCAAATTTCTTCTTCAAGAGGGAGAAGCCTGCCCAGGGCCTATCCCAGGAAAGGACAGTTATGTGTCGGTATATTCTGCTTCAACATGTATCAAGTTTCTGGCCTCAGAGGTTTCCTTTTATGTTGTGAGCATTTGTAAGCACTTTATTCCCTTTAGTCTCTGATCAAGAGCATTCCTGATCTGCCTTCCCTTGTGAATACTATTGCTTCACTTCTAGGTGGAGTGTTTGCTCGGCACTGTGTGTGCTACAGCTGATCTCAAGCACTGCACGCCCAGGAAGGTCGACTGGCCTGGCCATGCACAACAGAGTTCTGCTTTTGCCAACATTTCTTTTCCTGGGGGACAGAAACACTGCGCTGTTTCTTGCAAGGGTGCAGCTCTGATCCCGCTGCAGACAGGCACAGCGTTCACGAGAGGATGGCAGTTAGGACTGAGGTTTTCCTAAGCCTTGGGAGTGGGATTTGCTATAAGATAGGTGGGAATGTTCTGATAGCAAAGTATAGGCGGCATATTGGGTACCTCTGTCTGAGGTGGAGAAAGCCAAATCTGGTGACTCTTCCTGAGGCTGCTGACCACTGTCAGCTCCTTCCTGCTTCAGAGGACCCCGTGCTGGCAGCAGGGACAGAGGTAGACACGACTCACAACTTATCTGCTTGGGGGCAAAGTCTTGTAGCTGAACTTAAGCCTGGAATTGCAGTGGGGTATTCTGTGGAGCTCAGCTTTCTGCTGTTTCATGCTGTCAGAACAGCACTGGCTGGGAAGTGGAGTCCTTATTCCTTTTCCAACCTGACCAGTTCTTCACTGCAAAATGAAATTGTGGAATTGTTCTCAGAACGTGCTTGGACATGGCACTGCCTGTGAGTGACAGCTTTATGGTAAGGACCTCACAGCATTTCTACTCTACAGTCAGTTCAATTGCTCAGGCTTTGCCAGCCTTTTCCTGATGGTCCCTGCTGAAGCTGAGGACCGCTCCAAGTGAGCGAGGGCTGCAGTTTGCATTGTTCCTTCTGGAAGCTTCAGAGGGTTTTGTTGGTTTGTTTTATTCTAGAAACTTGTTGAAGTAGACAGCTTCCCCCAAGTGGATGAGTGCCTTGTGGCAATCCAGCATGAATCTATTCAGTAGACTCTGTTGTTTCAACTGTACTGCCTGGATTCACAATAATTTTTTTTTTTAATCTTTCAAAGGACTTGGCAGAAATCTCCTTATTGCAAGAGCATGACTGGCATGTAGCACTTGGGGCCACCAGTGTGGCAGAGCCAGGTGGGATCTGTTTCACTGTTTTATGGGAATGAGAGCCGTTGTCCTGTTCAGTATCTCATTGATGAGGCACTTACACCCAGTTTGGAGAACATCCCAAAGAGGGTACCCTGGGAGGGCGTGGCTGGCTGCCAGCCTGGAGCCTGGGTTGTGCCTGTGCTTCCTGCAGCTTGGCTTGGCTGCCACCACCCCCTGGCAGCTTCATCAGCCTGCGGGTGCCTTGTGACCTAGGGTGCACAGGAGGGGCTTTAGGAGGATGTGAGGAGCCCTGAAATTGTTGCTTCTCACCCCAGTCAGCATCGTTTGGACTTATACTCATTTCTGCTTTTCAGCCAGACAGCACCCATTTCCTGCCTCCCCCAGGTCAGGGCTGCTGCTGCCCCTGTGCCAGAGGCACTTCTGCCTTCCTTTCCAAATGGCAGATTAAACTTCCCAAAGGCTAAAATGTTCTGTTCTTGCTGAAAGCTTTGAAGCAAGCCCTTGGCATCTGGACACAGGCCAGAAAGCCTGTGCTGCCCTGGAGTTCAGGCTTGGGGCAGTGGAAAAGAGTCTCTTCAGGCATGAGGCCCAGGAAGGCTGAAGTTGCATGTGGGATGGAGCAGCCTGTATGTGCCAGCACAGAGTCTGTGTTTGGATGGGGGAAGAACAGCTATGAGGTATTTGAGAGTTTGGTGGGAAGAAACACAGCAAAGTGAGAGTTGGTGAGCTCCTCTGGAAACACCAGAGATGTTTTTCAAGCTGCTTTACGTACCACTGAAGATGCTGTGTCTGTGGTACATTCCCAGTGACCTGGGGTGTTAAACTTTCCTCTGGCTATGCTGAAGTACAGTTCATGGTTTGTGTCCTCTTGTCAACTTTCCCGTGCCCTTGGGTAGGTCTGGACCCTTGTCAGCCATACATTCTCTCTCCAGTGCTGCCTCAGGGTTTCTTACAGCCTGAGACTTATGTCCTCTGTATGTGGGATTTATTTCCTTTGATGCTTTAGTTTAGGGCTGCTTTATTTTTTAAAAGCTGTGGCCTTTGTGACTTGGGGAACTGCTGCTGACTTCTGCTGTGATGAATGTCTGTCTGTGTGCTCCAGGGCAGCCATTTCCCTCCAATCCCAATGGACAGTGGGATGGCTGGGAGCCCTGCAGAGGGATTAACTCTGGCTCCTCTTTCTGGGGTATCAGCTTTTCCTTCTGTATGTTTAGATCCTTTACACTCCTAAGCAATGTGCCTGGTTCTTAGTCCTCTGCAGCTGTCTCACCTGCACGGGGCTCTTCATCACTTGGCTGCTGTGGAGGGGAGATCTACTGCTCCTGAGAAGTGCCAGTGTTTAATATTTTGCTGTCAGGAAGTCCTGGCTTGTATTTTTCATATCTACCCCTTCACAAGAGGTAACTTCTCTAGGAAAAGAAGTTTCTTTATGTCTACACACCTCCTCTTGACAACCAGCTGCAATCTTGAGGCTGTGGATGTGTGTGCAAACCCAGCCAGAGGAAGTGGATACAGTGAAAAGGAGTCTAGGCACTGAGAATTCTCATCTTGCTTGCAGCAAGGAAACATCTCCTCTAGACCTGGTTTCCAAAAAGTCAGGGGCTCTGCCTGCTGCCCCTTTCCCTCCTGCAGAAACAGGGAATAATACCATGTCCAGGGAGAGTGACAAGCAGTGGCTCTTCGCAAGGAAATTGTAGCCTAGCTGAGCTGATTGGGAATTTTGGTACTGATGCCAGCTCTGACACTGCCAGCCTTGGCTGATGCTACAGCTCACAGGGTACAGTGCCTTTATAAAGTAATTTTGTTATTACATTGAGGGAGTTTTATCATACCCAGGGTAACCATATCCTTCCTGTTCCCTGTCCAGATCCCTCACTGCTGCCCTGCTCAGGGCCTTGCTGCCTCTTAACTCAGGCAAAACTCAGGTGAAATTGCATTGGCCTCTGAATGTTTATTACTGCTGTGCCCTGAGCTTTTGTGTTTGGATGTAGCTGCTGATGGGAAGAGAAAGTCCCTTGATTTCCAAGGAGAACTGCTTGTTTGTGCTGTGAAGTCCCTATTTTCTGGTGGTTGTTGAACCTGTGGTACATCCTAAAGGGCACATAATGGCAAGAATAGAGGATCTTTTCTTTTGAACTGCTGTGATGAGGGAAGGGGCCATGGTGGGCAATTCCCAGGCACTGAAGGGGGAAGCAGAAATCCCCAAGGGGACCCAGGAGTGAGTCCCAGACATTTCCTACAGCCTTGCTGGATTGCACCATCCCTCAGAGCCGTGTCAACGGCTCCTGCCAGCAGGAGAAACAGTCCCTTCAACAAAGCTGTTGCTTCAGCAGCTTTGCTTTGTGAGAGCTCCCCTTCTCCTCCTGGTACTTGGGATCCTTGGAGTGGGTGTTTGCTGTGCTTGGTGAGAACACTGGGGGTGTTTGGGGGCAGCATCTTTCGAAGGGGTGATCTGGGCACAGTTCATCTTCGCTGTAAACGTTCCACGGGGATGCTGGGTGTTTCTGTGTGATGTGGTGATACTGGGGATTATCTCCCTGGAAGAGCAGATCCTTTGTGTCCCACAGCTGGTTGGATGCACAAAGAGCCCTGTTGGAGAGGAGCTTTGCTGCTTGCTGAAGGTGAGGGATGTGTCTTGGTTCAGGAAGGGGTAATTAGTGGACCTGCCTCAGGCTGAGATTTGATGGATGTAGGGAGAAGCAGGGGCTGCAGGGAAACCTCTGCAGGGCTTTGAGATGATACATGATTAGAAGAACTGAATGAACGGGCCTGCTTTGGCCTGAAGAATTGGTCACGTCCTTTCTGGTGCCTGTGGCTGACTCATACCACTGAGTGTTCCTTGGAGAGCTGTTAACTCCCAGCATCCAAGGTACTGTGCTTGTTATAGGGCAGCCTGGAGACATATTGCAGGCAGCTGCCAGAGGGAATGCCACGTTACCGACAGGCAGCCAGCACAGGCTGGGTGCAGATCCATGGGGAGTGGATGCCAGGGCTGGGATGTGCCAGCAAGCAACTCATATCCCTCCCTGATGTCCTTTGCACTTCCTTGGGCTGGCACGAGGTTATGTCTTCCTTACCCTGTTCTTTGCTCTTTCACCTTTCTGGAATTGGAAATTGGGACTCTCCAGGGAGTGCCACCCTTTCCAACATGCCAGTGAGCAGATGGATCCCTCTCTGCTGTCTCATGTCTGCATTTCCAAACAAAAGTGGGTAGCTAAGGACCCTTGGATGCTGGAGAAGATGATCCTAGACAGAGCCTGTTTTGTTCAGCAAGGAGAGCAAATTGAGATTATGTTTTTAATGTGAAACTCTTGAATGCAGAGGTTCTGTGCAGATTTGGCTCATTAAGAAACTCTGCAGAGAGCTTTGTTTGCCATTGCTAAATGAGCCAAAAGAGGAAGTAAAAGTGGTTCTGTGCTGTGAAGTGGATTTATAGTTTTGTTTTATAATAAACCACAGACTTATGGACAAGTGAATCCCCCACCTCCTTTTCTTTGTTCCACTGCATCGTTCCTTCTTCAATAGGTGTTTTTACTAGAGGAATTCCCAGAAGTATGAGGGGAACTGTTTTTCCTGTGAGCTTGTCTTTTATTGAAATACAAGAGGAAGTTTCTTAGACTTCTGTGAAAAGGTTCAATAGGTCTCAGGGCAGAGGAAGTCACATTTTCAGCATGTTTTACTAATGACGAAGTACTCACAACTGAAGGCGGAATGGGCAGCCAGTCCCTCTGTTGGAGCTCTCTGGGAAGCAGCAGCCCAGCAGGTGGGATCCCACTGCTGTGGCTCCTGCTTCCTCCCACCCCTCCAAAACCCCACAGGGTTGATCCTGGAGCGGTAGAAGCTGGGAAGTGGGATGTTCCCCTGAGTGCTGCGACTCCAGCTTTCCATTTGCCTGTTCTCCAGAGCTGTGGGACTGGAGGCCCAGGATGCTGGCCTGTGTGGCAGCATGGGCTGGAGTGAAAACACACTGCTGGGGAAAACCTGGATTCAGCTGGAATTGCTGATAAAGCTGCCACTGGTTTCAGTGACCATGGGATTCCATCAGTGCGTGTCACTGATGCACTGTCAGGAGGAAGGGAACTGCCTCGTGTTTGGGCAAAGATGACAAAAATCCCTTGTGCTTCCTGAGATTTATCTTTGTGTTAGATAGAGTAAGTCTAATGTATCACAGTCTCATCCTAAAGCTTGTAGAGGTAGGAATTTGATCCTTAATGAGTTTTATTATAGTCAGTTATTAAGGGGAAGAAATCCCAGGCTCTGTTCCCTGTGTGAATTGCAGCAGATGAGAATAAATCCTCTGGCTCCTCTTGGTACTGAGCTCAGCATGTGGCCACCTTCATCCCTCATCCTGCTGGAAGCTGCCAGCAGTGAAGGGGACAGCATGTGTGAATTTGAGCAGCTCTTGCTGCTAGATAAGCTGGGGACTTGCTATATATATCAAATTGCCTTCTCTTCCCTTGTATTGATTGGCTGGGGATTTCCCTTTCTAAGAGTGCCTTTGGAGCAGCCGTCATGGCTAGCGCTGTATTTAGAAGCAGTTAAGCTCGTGCTTAGAGAGAGCATGAGATGGGAGCACTTAAGCTCAGCTGAACTTGCTGACCTGCCCACATCCTTTGAGGTGAGATTATTAATGAAAGCAGGTTAGTGTGCAAGGCAGCACCTTCATGGGATTTTCCATTGCTGAAGTGCAAACCAGTTTTGAAAGGCTCCAGACACCTGGAAATTAAAGACCAAAGGCTCTGGTTTAACCTTCTTAAGCTTTTGGGCCTTGAGGTGGGAAGGGGAATTGTTAAATACCAGATGAGGTATTGCTTGGTTTTGGGAGGGATACTACTTCCAGAAAAGCCTCACTAAGGCCAGGTTTCTGAGTTTGTTACCTGCTTGTGAAGAACAGCTGTGGCAACACAAAGCCCTGAGAGGGTTCCTTGGGAAGGAGGATGTCCAGGCTGTCAACATAACAAAGCATCAGGAGACAGTGCCTGCAAGTGCAGGGTTTCCATGGGAGCCAGCAGCTCTGACCATGCTCAGGTTGGACATGTAATTGGAAGTGAGCTCTTAACTTATTAATAACTCTCAAGGGTTTTCATCTCCTCTCGTGGTCTTCTGTAGCTTGAGGTAAAAACCCTGAGCAGATGTTCATTGCAGGTTCTTCCTGTGAAAGGGGGAGCTGGGAACCTCTTGTGATGATGTTGCAATTATTGCAAGTTTTGGAGAGGAACTGGCTTCCCCCAGGAGCACAGAGGAGCATTCAGCAGGGCCGTGTGTTCCCAGCCATGTTTCAAGGGTCAGTGCTGCAGGGCCTGGCACAGGATCCTCCTTGTTGCTTGTGAGGAGGCTGCTGGGGAAACTGGGCTTGGTCTGGGTGGGTCAAGAGAATAAATCCTGATACTTCCTTGTCCTCTCAGACATGCTGATGGTTTCAGCTGTAGCTTTTTCACGTATGTGTTTATGTGGGTTACTAAAAGATGTTTAATTTTATTCCCATGGAAGAAAACTGCCCTTGGAGAAAACAGGCTCTCCTAGAAATTTTGCCTATGGTGAATGGTGGCACTTGAGCTGGGGTCTGCCTCCAGCCAGCAGCACGCAGTTCCAGAGCTAGGGAGCCTCAGCTGGAGCTGGAAGTGTGGCTATCGCAGGGCTGTGAATCCCAGTAGTGTTACAGGACATGTGATCACCTGGAATAAAAGCAGTATTTTCTGCTTTCAGACACTCTTTCTATTGACTGTCCCAGAGGAGATTCTAGATCCTTGCAGGCAGGCACCAGTTTAGATGCCAAAGGTGTTCTGAGTGCCCTTTACCAAGGGCTATAGTTCCCCCTTATCCATCCTATCCTCTGGCTGCAGGAACATGCCTCAGAAACCTTAGGACTCTTAAAGTAATAGCACATGGATATGTCTATGCACCTGTATGAAAGAATAATAGTTACATTTGTAATAACAACAAAGATGAAGTTGTGTTGCTGCTGTTTGGTTTTTTTAAAATACCCACGTGTTGAATGCCAGGATATTAGACATGAGTGCTTGGAAAAGCCCTGAACTTGGCTGAAAAAACCTGTAGTTGGGTAGGGAGGGGAAGTGGCACACTTTAGGACTTTATCTTTGGATTTCAGAGCCTTCTGGTGTGTTTGGGTCACATGTCTCAGGTTTTTTTCTGAAGCCACAAAGACTGCCTTTCAGAAAAAACTGTGGCTGTCAGAGGCTCCCCAAGTTCATGGGAGTTAAAGGTGAATTCTCCTGGTGCATAATGAGAACTGAGTGTTTGCACTTTAGACAGCACTTCTCTGGCCTGGACACTTAGGATGTGACCTCAGTAGTGCAGGCATCATTTCCTTGAAGCTGTTGCTGCTTCCTTCCTGAGCCTGAGTTGAAGTCAGTGCACGGTGTGGAGGCAGGCACAGGGCAGCATGAGAGAGAGCCCAGTGCCCACACATCCCTCCCTCCGGAGCTGCAGGACGCCAGGAGCAGGCAGGAGCCTGGACTGCAGCTGGGATGGGTCCATCTGCACTGCCTTGGGTAGGGACCAGGCAATTGTTTGCATTTGAATAAAGGTTTAATTGTGACTTGAAATGTCCCAACTGCTTTTTTAGAGAAAAGCAAACAAAGCTGGAGAACAACGGGCTGGAGTTACAGGGGACTTTGGAAATGTTTGCCAAAGCTGTGCTTTCTGTCTCTGTCAGTCCAATGGTTACGGAGTTCAGCTTGGAGCTTTGGCTTTGAATTCCTTCTGTGCCAGCTTGCGATGAAAGCCCGTAGGCCGGGCATGGCACGGGAGTAGCAGGGCTCTCTCGGTCCTTGCTTCCTCCACGTGCTCTCACGGAAAAGACTGAGGGATCTGTCCCTCTCTGCGGCTGCCTCAGGCTGGCTGCGATGGGGAATGATGGCAGTGCCTCCTCCAGGCCTGGCTCCGTCCCTGCTCCTGCCAGCTTCCCTTGGAAGGAGGAAGCAGCCGCTGACCTGGCAGGGGACCAGCCCCGGTGTGCTGCTGCCACCTGGTGCCACCGGCTGCCCCAGCCCCGGGGCTGCTGCACTTGCAGAGCCACAGCCTCGGGAGGAGAGGGGAGATGAGCTGAGAAACTCCTGCACCTGGTCCTGGCTCTGCTTCCTTCACCATCACTGCGTTCCCCTTGAAACTCTGATTTCACTGTCTTTGATGTAAAGAGCAGCGTCAGCTGGCAGGCAGGCTGTTGAAATTAATTATGCTTAAAATCATTGCAGAGATGGATAGCACTGCTTGTTAGGGGTCTGGCAAAGTGCTGGGCTCTGTTCTTTTCTCTCACTATCTTGTACAGCTTGATGGCATCTGGGTGACACTGCTGGACCCTCCAGCTGGGGTCTGTCAGAATCTGCCTGTGCACCCTCGTCTCATAGAATCACAGAATTCAAGGTTTGAAAAGGACCTTAAAAATCGTTTTGTTCCATCTTGCACATGATATAAACTGGTTTCTGGCTCCTCTGTGTATCCATCTCTCTTGACTCTTGGCTGAGCTACATGTGGCAGAAGAAAGAATGGGACAGACAAAATGCTGCTGAAGACATGATCCTGCAGCTTGGATGCACCATAAGTGTCTCCCCCTCCTCAGTTTCTTCCCTCTTCTGCAAAACAAGTTGTCATTAGATTGCTTTGACAGTGTCCCCAGGCTAAGCTGTCCCCTAAGCCTGACACAGAGGTGGTCAGCAGGTCTTTGCTCCAGGTGTATCCCTGGCCCAGCCTATCAAGTTCAGCATTTTTTGAATTCTGGTGGCGTTTTCCTCCCCCAAGCTCTAGTCTTGCTTGCATGTTTCACCCTCCAGCTCTTTCCACACCCTCTTCTACATTCCTGCATTCTTCCTTCCACAACTTCCACTGTTCCTTCCACCCTCAGCAGTCCTCAGTTCTACACTGTTCAGCAGCACGAACCCCAGAACTGGCTGTACCCCAGTGCTACTCCTGCTCCAGTGACCCCTGCTCAGCTCAGTGACCCCTATTCCCACCAGCAACTTTGCCCCAGCATCTGCATTGCTCTTCCCAAGCTCTGATCTCCAGCCCAGTCCACGTATTTCCTTTTCCAAAATTTCTCCTGTTCATTCTCCCTTTTGGCAGTGGTGCATCCATGGCAGGCAGGTCTGGGGTCTGGGCCTGCCCACAGCTGTGTGGGCTCGGGGCTCATGGCAGAGCTACTCTGGGCTATGTTAAACCAGAGCTTTGCTTCTATTGAGCATTAAACTTGTGACTGCTCCAGGCATCCCTCTGATTTCTCTAACCTTCTTTCCCCTTCTATTTACTGCAGAGGACCTTGTTTTTTGGAGGGGAAAGGACGAAATACAGTGTCAGCATCCCCTCCTGCCTCTCTGCATTCTTCCTGGCACTTTGTTCCTTTCCCTGCACCAGGCACAAGTTCCCTTCTGGTTTGTCCTCTCATCTCTGTCCCTGTGCTGTCTGTTCCTCCCTGTTGCACTACTCCTCTTCCCCCCTTGCTCAGTTTCTTACCTGCCTCTAAATCCTTCTCCATCTTGTGTAGTTTCTCCCTTGTTAAAAGCAAAGCTCACCTCTGTTCCTATTAACCTCCTGCGCCTAATTTTTTTTTCCCACTTCCTTGAACACAGCCCAGTTGAAGTGAAGTCCCTCATCTCCTCAGCCTGAAACTGCTGCTGCAAAAACCCTGAGCTTGGCAAAATCTCCATGTTACTCTCCCCACCTTCACCATTGGGGAGATTTGACTCCATGGCAATTGCATTCCTGAAATCCTGAACTCGGTCTGCCCATTCTCTTCTTTGCTCTCCTGCTCTTCTTGCACTTCCTTGGGGATTTGCTGTCCCAGCAAGGCTCTGGTTTCTGTCCTGTTGCTCTGTGTAACTTTATCCTCACACACATCTCCTGCCTCCTTTGCATCTGGCACAGGCATATTCTAGAGTCTCTCTCCCCCTGTGCCTGTATGTCAGTTACAGGGCTGGGTAATCTGTCCCTGTGTTCCCTGTGTCCGTCTGTGGCTGATCCCAGCTTCCAGCATCCTCCCTGTACAGCTGGATGTGCTTGCCCTGGGAATGGGCATGAGGACCAGCCCAGCACTGACCACATGTGGGTGTGTTTTTAAGGGCTTTTCTCCCATAGGATGATGCTGTGCAGTCAGGAGCATTCCTGGCGATGGCAGCTTTCCCTGAACCCTGCAGTCCTGCAGAGAGCTGCAGGACTGGCCTGGGCTCTTGGGAACAATCCAGTGTTTGGAACGTAGATGTTCCCACTTGGAATGCCACTGGAGCCTCAGCAGCCTTCCAAGAGGTCATGATTACTTTTAAATATGAAGAAAAAAGCTTTCATTTTATTAATAAGGGTATTTTATTTTATTAATAAGGGTATTTTAATCATGACCTGACTCCTGGGTTGGACGACCAGGAAGAGTTTGTGAGTTGTGACCTCCTCCTGGTGGCTGTGGGTGAGCCAGAGTGGTTCTGTGCCATGGGCTGAGTGAGGCAGTGGCCGTGTCTCGCTCTGTGCTGGCCCGAGGCCACCCTCTGGCACTCAGGATTGGCCATGCAGTGCAATGGCAGGTGGCCCCCTCCCCTGGGGTGCTTCCCCTTGCCCTTCCCACATCTCCCAGGTAGGATAACTTTGAACAGGGGACTCAGTCTGTGATCCCAAGACACTGATCCTGGGAAGGAAGAGCAATTGGAGGTTGGAGTGTGCCGAGGGCACTGTGGGCAGCTCTGCTTACCCAGAGCCTGTGGAGATTCATGTATTCAGATCTGGACTAAAAACAATTATTTAATGGAGTTTTAAAAATACTCCAAGCAACAAAAAGGACAACTTTTCCCATAAGCTTGATGGAATTTATTCCATTCTGAAACTTCATTTGCCAGTAATTGGATTGAGATCTGTCCTTGTCAGCAGGACTGATGCTTTGCATAAATACTGCAGTATATTGATGAATTCTTTTTTTTTTATTATCTTTGTGATTTTAAGCTGCATTGGTGAGCTGGTTTTGCTTTGGATCACTACACGGGATTGATCTTCCTGCTCCAAGTGTGGCAGTTGTAGCCACAGTCCCAGCAGTGACGGAGACAGAAGTGCCAGCAGTCTGTCCCCTCTGCCATCACTGCTATTATATATTTTTGCAGGACTTTTTGCCAGTCCCTGTTGAACTGCTCATGTGGGGATGCCTGTGAGATCTTCTAAACTGTACTTCCAGCAGCCCTTCATCCATGGGGAATTCTGAATCTTGGAATTCAGCCCTTCTCCCTGGTTAGACCATAAGTTATGATCCCTTCATGCTGCAGAGCAATCCAAATACTTTGGCAGTCTGTCACCATCATCTGGTATTGCTGTGATATTCCTGGTCTCTGGTAGCCTGATCTTTTCTTTTTAGTAGTTATTCAGCAGTAAAAGAGTTTTGTTGTTGAAGAACAACTTGTCATGGCCTTCATTAGAAACAATCCTCAGAGCTATAATTTTGTTTAAAATAACAAAGACCCACCCATACCATCTGCTTTGCATGTAACTGTGGAGTCTGACAATTATATTTTTAGCCTCTAATTAGTTGGGAGGCTTGAGATGGCTGTTTCTGTTTCATTTGGGATCACAATAAGGCTAATAGGTTTCCTGGGCTTTTTCCTTCTAACATCCCCTGTTTAATATTGGACTTATTCTTCCCCTTTAAGTACACCGGGACCAACTCTACAATTTTAGCTGAAATTAAAGCAAAAATCTCTGCCTGGGGCAGATGCTGAGCACTGAGAGCTCCACTCCAACTGCAAACAATGGCTGGAATTTTATGAGCAATTAAAATTGAGTCTCCTAGCAGGGAGTGAGGAGCTGCCAGGGGCCACCCACCTCGCCTGGGGCACCCATGACACCCCTGCAGCCAGGAAGCCTTAGCCAGCTCTTGCTCCCTTTGCCAGCTTTGCAAAGCTCCATGTGTGTACGTGCCCCAATGGGCACTGTTCCTCCCTCCTTCCCACAGGAACCCTGCTCTGTACTGTGATGGCAGGGAGCAGGTGCCATTCCTCATTATTCTGTGTTCCCTGTGCCCAGCTCTCCATTGTTAATCCCACTGTGCTGGAGGCAGGACTTTGAGCTTTCCTCAGGGGTTCCTGTAAAATCACAGCGCTGTGCTTTCGTGGCACCTCCGTGAGACCTGGGAAGGCAGAAGGAGAGAAAATGATTCTCCTGGGTTTTGACAGCCCAGTTGTTTGTGGGGATTGCTGCGATTCCCAGTTCTTGGTGCATCCTGGCTTGGATTTCAGTGAGAGGAGAGGGGACCTGGGTTTTGCAGTCGAGAGCTGCAGTTTGAAAAAGGAGCAATCCTTTCCTGGTGTGTGTGACAGTCTGAGCAGGGCTGAGGCTGATCATCCTGGAGGATGCAGGCAGAGCCTGGTCCTATCCAGATTCTTCCAGCAGGTCTTCCACCATCTGCAGGGAAAGGGAACAGAGGTTTCCAGACACTGCTCCAGTCCCTGCCCCTCACCAGGATGGGCAAAGATCTGTTTCTCACCAGGAGGGGCAAAGATCCCTGGAGGCAGCAGTGTGGCTGCATAAGGAAGTGTTGTGTGAGTCACCCCAGCAGGAGGCTATGGGAGAGCAAATGAAGGGTTTTACAAGTTCTCAACTCTCACATGGCTTTATTATCTGAGGGTTTGGCTCCCAGACTGAGAGTTCCAGACGAGGTTACAAGGTATAAAAATGCTCAAGAAAAGTGAGTTATTTTCTCTACTTCCTCCTGCCCAGGTGTGTCAGGTGGCATCACCTCACCAGCCCCACCAGCAGCACAAATACTGTCCTGTGCCTCCCTCCAGCGAGCGATGGTGAGGAGGCAGCAGCTGGCCCCGTGCTCTGCCTGTCACTGCACAGCAGCAGAACAGCCTTAGGCTGTGGGCTTGGGGGGTGAAAAAACTCAGCATGAGCTATCTGTGTGCACTGGCACCAGAAACCAGTGACAGGACAAGGAGGAATGGGTTCAAACTGAGAGAGGAAATTTAGGTTAGGTTTATTGGGAAGGAATTCTTCTCTGTGAGGGTGGGGAGGCTCTGGCACAGATTGCCCAGAGAAGCTGTGGCTGCCCCTGGATCCCTGGAAGTATGGAAGGACAGGTTGGATAGGGCTTGGAGCAACCTGATCTTGCCCATGGCAGGGGCTGGAACAAGATAAGCTTTAAGGTCCCTTTCAACTCAAAGCATTTTGTGATTCAGTGATTCTATTTGTGTGTGAAAGGCCATTGTTCTCTTTTATCTTCTTTCCAGTGCATCCTTTTTGTTTTGTCTTTATCCCTGGTCCTCTCTTGTAGAATGGAGCAATCACAGAAGGGTAGAGAGGGCACACAGGTGTAATTCATGTAGGATAAATGGTATAAAAGGTTATACAGAAGAACAACAAGTCAGTGGTGCTTGGAACCATTCATGGAGATGGTTGAGTATTCCCCCTCATCTGGTGATCATGATGTGGTGAGAAGATGTGATGTGAGAACGAAGCCAGGCAGAGAAAAGTCTGTAGAAGGAGATGCTGAGATGGTGATGAAGAGAGCCTGTAGGACAGGGCCAGGAGAAATCAGCTGTATGTCTTCCTTCACCCTCTTCATTTAATTCTGTAGCCTCAGCAGCCTCCACCTTGGCATAACGGGTGGCCAACCCCAGCTCATCTCCTGTGACCAAGATTTTAAGGGGAGGTTCTGACCTGGATTTTGGGGGAATCCAGTCTCTTGCATGGGGAAGCAGCTCCTTGTGCAGGTGCCAAACCTGACTTCCACAGGAGGAGTTGGTGGGTGTAGCCCAGAGAGGTGCTGGACAGCATGGTTGGGTGCAGTGGGCAGCCACCACCTCTTTTGCAAGGGCTGGAAGCCACAGGGGCAAAGCCAGCAGCCAGTGGGACACAGCAGCCTTTGAAAGGAGGAGGGCCATGGCCTGGCCTGAAATAGGGGGATGCATTTGAGATGCCAGCACTGGAACACTTGGAACTGCACAAGTGCTTGAGTGAGGCTGCCTGGTGGATGCCTGGGTGCCCTGGTGGGCTGAGTGTCATTCAGGTAAGGCTGGAGGTCCCCAGAGGTACATGCAGCAGTTGGGTTTTAGTGGTATCTCCTGGCTTTTTCTCACCCCATAAAGCCTCAGGAACCCCTTTGCCCCTGCTCCCACAAGAGAAGGAAGGCCCTGGGGATGCAGGAGCAGCAGCATTCCAGCAGGCTGAGCTCCTGGGGCCAGGAGTCCTGCTGCCATGGACTGCCTTCCTCTTGGGCAGCTGGCTGTCCAGAGAGCTGGGGGATGGGAGTGAGGAGCTGACGCACCCACAGAGTTTCAGTTTCTCATCATACTGACTTGTACAAGGAAGGAACTGAGAAACTGCACTGGCCATTAGCAGTGATTGGATACACTGGTACAAAGCACACAACAGGAACAGTACTCCTGTTGTTCAGTGTTGTCAATAATTCAAGTATCTTCAGATTTAGTGAAAAAAGCATATCAAATATTTTCCTTCCTTTTCTTACCCACAAACTAATTGTGCTTCTCATGTCACTTGTAAGTCACTGGTTGGCAGTGACTGTCCTGGTGGTTCCTCCTGGAGGCTCTTTCCTCTGTGAAGTCTGATATGTTAGTTCATTTGCTAAGTAGTGTGAAAAAGGCTTTTATAGTTCAAAAGAGCCAGACTGATCTGGGTTTGAAGGGTGATAGTTCAGTATTTGGCTTTTTCTGTTTTCATAGGAAATTTGATTCCCATTGTGGGGTGGTTTTTCTCATAGTTTCCTGGAACCTTGTGATCTGCTTTTAAATGTAAGGTAATGTGACAGAATTGTTTGTTGGAAGGGACCTAACAGACCATCTCATTCTACCCCCTGCCATGGTGGAATCCACCATCCCATGTTGCTCCCAGCCCCGTCCAGCCTGGCCTTGGACACTTCCAGGGATCCAGGGGCAGCCACAACTTCTGTGGGCACCCTGTGCCAGGGCCTTCTCACCCTTACAGGGAACAATTCCTTCCCAATATCCCATTTAACCCTGCCATCTGGCAGTGGAAAGCCATTCTTCCTTGTCCTGTCCCTCCATACTTTTTTGAAAGTCCTTCTCCTACTCTGGAGCCCTCTCAGGTGCTGGAAGTGGCTCTGAGGTCTCCCTGGAGCCTTCTCTTTTCCAGGTGAACACTCCCAGCTCTCCCAGCCTGGCTCCAGCCTTGAAGCAGCTCCATGGCCCCATAAAGATAAGAATCAAAGGTAGAGATATACTGTACAAGTCTGGAGTCCTTTCTGGCCTCCCATTCCTTTCTCCTGTCCTTTCCTGTCAAGTGTATAGCGGGATGTAAGAGATGACCTGAAAGGCCAAGGATAACAATTCCAAGCTGGGCACAGCAGGAGCAGAGCGGGAGCAGCTGCCTCACTGTGGGAATCACATCTCAGCAATGACTCCTCAGTGCTGGCATTCAGCTTGGCCTTCTGAAATGTGGGTGTCAAACCTGACTTAATTCTGGGCTAGGAAGGAAATCCCTGAGCAAAGGAAAGCCTTGGGCAGGTATTTAGAGCTCTTCTGTAGCCAACACAATTCCTGAGTGGCAGGAGGGGCATTCCCAGCTGGAGCGTGTTGTGTGAGATGTTTAGATCATCTCCCGTTGCACATTTGTGGGCATTTGTATTTCACCCGAGGAGGAGGAAGGTTAAAATTAATGGTGGCAAAAATTACGGAAGACCTTGAGCATTCCCGGAGTTCTGACATGCTACAGTTGGGTGGCAAAAATCAGGTTTGGTTGGTGAGGTCTGAGCCATCCTCATGCTACATTGAAATACTGAAGATCCCTGTTTAAAATATCATTGTATTTGAAAAACACTGGGACACACACATGAAGATTTCTGTGCTGCTTCACAGAATCCCAGAATGGTTTGGGTTGGAAGAAAGCTTAAAGCCCATCCCATGGGCAGTGAGACCTTCCACTATCCCAGGTTGCTCCAAGGCCCATCCAGCCTGACCTTGGACACTGCTAGGGATGGGGCAGTGGGAGGTTCCTCAGGCAGCTGAGTTGTACCAGGACAGGAATGCCCAGGGCTCAGCCCATCCCTGGTCCCAGTGTTTAATTATGGATAATTCCATCCCTTCTGTGGGGCTGGAAGAGCAAAGCAGAGGCAAAATGTGGGCAGACGAGAGAGATGTTGGTGATCTTGTATTGGAGACACCTGAAAACTTTGAGGAAGGGTCCCTTCCTCCATGGAGCTCCCAGCATCACCTGTGGCAGCATCTCATCCTGTTGGAAAAGATCTTGGAGCAGGACCTTGTTCAAGTCTTGCTGCTTGGCTTTTCCCTTCCTACAGATACCTCCTGTGACCTCCCTCAAGCAGGGCAAAGCTGGCAGAAGGACCTGCTGTTTTTTTCTGGTACTTGGAGTGTTTGCATCCTGCCCCACCTCCCAGGCAGGACCTGACTGGATTTAGAGGTGTTTTCCTCCTAGGAGCACAGTAATCTTCTCCAAATGCTCAAGTTCCCTGTGAAGGATCTTCCCCAGGTCCTTGAACCACAATGACCAAGTCTATATTCCTTTAGCTCCCTCCTGTATTCCCCCCCAAAGTGTGAGTTTTGTACCTGTGAGGCACAGGCTGCTGTGTGCTTATGTGACAAGTCCTAGCTGCTGTGTTAGTGAGTGACCAGAGGATTTGATGTCTCCCTCTGATGCTGAATCTGGTTTCCAGCAACTCCTGAAAAGGGCACAAAACAGAGGTTGGCAGAGATAGGTACAGACTGGGCACTGGCCTCGGCGGTCTTGATTTTTTTTCCTCTCTATGTTCAAACTGGAGTACCATATGTGTAAATTAAACTTCTTAATTAAATTTGGGTTAGCTAAACTTCTGCTCTGGGTTGTCTCCTCTTTGCTGCAGGTGAGACTTGTGGAGGAACAAGAGACTGAGCTGTGATTGAACCAGGAGGGTTTGGACAGTGTCTGAGGATGGTGAGTCCATATCCTATTTCCTCTCTACAGGATGGATTTTGAGGGTCTGGAGTGTGTCCAGGGAAGGGAACAGAGCTGGGGAAGGGGCTGGAGCCCCAGGAGCAGCTGAGGGAGCTGGGAAGGGGCTCAGCCTGGAGCAAAGGAGGCTCAGGGGGGCCCTTCTGGCTCTGCACAGCTCCTGACAGGAGGGGACAGCCGGGGGGGTCGGGCTCTGCTCCCAGGGAACAGGGACAGGAGGAGAGGGAACGGCCTCAGGCTGGGCCGGGGGAGGCTCAGGGTGGACATGGGGGAAGTTTCTCACAGAAAGGTTTGTCCATCCCTGGCACAGCTGCCGAGGGCACTGTTAGTGTCTTTGTGCCTCTTTAACAGCCCTGCGGATGTGGCCTTGGCAGTGCTTTGGAGATGGTTGGATTCAATGATCTTAGAGAGCTTTTCCAACCCTAATGACTCCATGATTCTGGTCTGCCTCTGTCCTCTGTGGGTGGTCTTGTTCTTTGTGTGTCCAAATCTTGTACTGTTGCTAAATGTAGGGGAAGAAATACAAGAATGAGCAAGAAGAGTGGAACAGTATTATATACAATAATATAACAGAGAGGATTTATCACTCCATTATATTATCAAGATTATCAAGATGCTGTTAATAGGATACATTTACCTCTAAACCTCTTATTGAAATATTTTGGGGAAAAAAGTAAATAAGACTGGAACTCCCTTCTGTCTCCCTGGACTACTGACATAGTCATCCAGTTGTTGTGGCTTACTGATTTATTTTTTCTTTAAAACTTACTGCTGGGGTTTCTCATTGTGTTCCTCTGTCGCCTCTCAGTGAAGGATTTCA
This sequence comes from Thryothorus ludovicianus, assembly GCA_013397245.1. Lineage (NCBI taxonomy): Eukaryota > Metazoa > Chordata > Aves > Passeriformes > Certhiidae > Thryothorus > Thryothorus ludovicianus. Next base: position 158,449 of record VZTB01009914.1, read on the forward strand.
CACCATCTTAAGAACAGCTCTAGTGCTACCAAAGGAGCAGAAATTTCACAAGAATTAGTCACAGAAAAATGTGGTAGCAAAGAATCTGAACCACAGCCAAAGCATCCAGATTGCTGATAAATTCGAATAAAGGGCCTCTAATGCCTCCAGCAAGAAATAACCCAAAATACAAGAGATCTGCTGGGAGGAAAAAAACTGGAGACTAGGAGTGTTGAAAGATATGCTGAGAGCATCCTAAGGGGGGTAGTTTGAAAAGGAGTGATCTGCATGTGGGCTGTGGGTGGGCAGAGCCTGAACTTGCTGCAGTGACATGGATCAGCACCAGCTTCGTGTTGGTGTGGGGGAGGAGTGCTGGGGAGAACTACAGAGACAAACAAAGGGCTGGAAATTCAGTTTGAGGACATGAAAATTTAGGTTAAACATGTTAGAAAAAATAAAAGATAAAAATCTGGCAGAGTGCTCGAGGAAATGGTGACATCTCCTGAGGGATTGTCCCCAATGTGTTTTGTTAACAACTGGAATAGGAAAGGAAATGTGCTCTGTATTAGTTGAGCTCTCAGCTCGAGTAGTTACACACACAGCATTTTTGCTGTAGCCCATGTCTTCGTGTTCCCTGGTGCTGCCTCAAGATCTCCTTTGCTTCCTGCTGCAGGGTGAGGAACTTGATCTGGGGTGGGGAGGTGAAAGTCCTTGCTTATCAAAACCTGATAAAGGACCTCACACTTCAGCTTGGAGCTGCCCTGGTGTCACATTGGATGTGTAAACCTCAACAGCTTCTCTGAGTGGGATTGAGGTGAGAGGGATGCAGATGTGTCCAGATATGAATGAAAAAAATGTGGAATAAACACATGGAAAAATGCATCAAAAATGCCCCCAGGAAACATGGAGAAGGCCAGACTGGGCCCCTGAGAGCAAGGCTGGTCAGACACCTGAGTGACAGGGCCCAGTGAATGCTGCAGAGGCACATGACTCAGATGTGTCTTGCCCTCACCTGGCAGGACCTGCAGCTCACAGACTTGGTAATCCAGAAACAATTTATTGATGTTTTATGAGCCCTTCATAGGTTTTCCTTCCATAAATTCATCAGGCTTTTAAAAACCAGGTGAAGATTTACAGTTTTGTCAGTGCTGTGTTGCCAAGCACCTCTTGCTTTGTTTTGGAAGCAGCCCTGTGTTATTTGGGCTGGTTCTTGTATTGGTAATAGCAATAAAGTGTGGTGCTGCCTGTGAGTGTCTCCTGCTGTTCAGGATTTTGTACATCTCCACACATTCCTCTTACACATCTGAAGAGCTCTAGTCTTTTAAATTCTCTGTAGCAAAGCCATATTTAATTCTCATCACCTCTCCCTGGACCTGTGTTGGGTTTTGTTGGGGTTTTTTGTTTGTTTGTTTTGGTGGGGTTTTTTGAGTGTAGAGACTGGAATTCTGGATTTACTAAAACAAGGGAGCTTTTCTTTTCCCTGAACTCCTTTCCTCTGTCTGGACAGACCTCACCCTGAGCTGGCTCTGCCTACCCTTAGGTGTAATCATTGCTTGGTTTCTTCTATGTGAGAGGGTTTCCTGCTCCTTATCAGTACCCAAAGATACCTTTGCTATTTCAAAGGACCTTCTGAAAAGATTTTTTTTTTTTAAAATTTCATTAAAATGATCCTGTGATTTTTGAAAGTTATTTTTTCATTTTGAAAAAAACAAACCAATCACCAAAAGCCCCTCCCATTTCACCTACTGTTTTGGTAGGAGACTACAGGCTTTTTGTCTCCCATGGCAAGGGAGAGAAAGCGATTTGTAATTGCAAGCTGTAGAAATAAGCTCTTAGCTCCACCCCCTTACCTGAGCTTCTGTCAGCAGCTGAAGGCAGAGAGCTGATGGAAACTCCTGACTGTCTCCTTGGAGTCCTTCTGTGACCCCTCCAGAGGGCTGTGGCTCCCCAGTTGAACACGGGGCGGGCTGGAGGTGGGCTGTGGGTTAAGGGGTGCCTCAGGTCTGGCTGGCTCGCTGTCCCCTGCAGGCATACTGAGTGCTTCTGTAATTCCCTGTGCTCATGGCAGGCCCAAAAGCTTTGCCCTTACTCAGCAGCACCCCAGATGTGCCTCACCAGGTGCTCTCCCCTTTCTGCTGCTCCAGATCCGTGGTCTAGTGTTAATAGCTTAGATTGCACAACTCTTCCTACTTTTCCCCAAAACTAGCTGCTGATGGCATTGACCTTGAAGACAGCACTGGTGCTGGTTTAATCCTTAACTCTGGCTAATGGAGCTCTAAAGAGCACTTAGTTCCTTAATACATTACTTAAAACTAACGTGGCAGGTGGGTTGGTGCAGGTGCTGTGCTGGCAGCTCAGTGCTCAGCTCCCACAGCAGCATTCCCTCTCTGGACTGCTGGGATACTGGCACCTGCCTCTTACCCTATGGAGGGGCCCATGACTTCTCCGAGGTGGGTGTTTGCAGCCACCCTTTGTCCCCTCGTGCTGGTGCGTGGAGTTGACAGCACACGACTTATTCCCTTTCATCCCTCTCCTCAAAGGTTTCTTGCTGCATATTCAGTTCCATGCTCACCCCTGGGCACCTTTCTGAACAAATACCAAGTGCAGTATTACAGATCTATAAGCTCTTCTATCATCTAGATTAAAAGATGACACCCATCATCCTGGTCCTGATTTATGGGGTATAAAACAGTAACTTTGTGCAGATTTAAGGGTTTATTTCCATCCCAGGCTCAGCAGCCTTTCAGCTCACCCACAAACCTTCCCAGGGTTTGAGGAAATGAACTATTTATGTAGGGGGACTTGAAACAAAGATGCCCTTTGTGCAACAGAAGTAGGGGAAGCAGAACGAGAAGTGCTTTTGGCCACAGCTCATGAGTCCCAGCATCAGCTTATGGAGAGAGAGAGAAATACGTGTCTGAGTGCAGTTCATGTCATTCAATATAGGCATCTTCCAGGCAGGAAGAGAATAAAATTTAACTTTTGGAATGAGATAAATGATGAAAGTCTCTCCCTTCCCCATCTCACCTGAAAAAAAAAGATCTAGATAACCAGTTCCTAGGTTGATCTTCACTGAAAATAAATATTCAGACCTGGAAGGCTCTAAAGTAGAGTATCCTGATGGCCCCTCTGCTGGAGCCCCTGGCTGTCAGAGAGAACTTCCCTGGCTCCCACTACCTTGCTTCTCATGTCCTAGAATTGCCTTCCCAGGGCAGTCACCTCCTCCTGCCAATTTTTCCATTGGTTTTCTCCAGCTGGAGGTAGATCCGGGCAGATTTCTGCCTGCCCTTGCCTTCCCTACCCTCCATCTGGGGGGTGATGCCCCATGCTAGGGTGAGGAAAAGCCCACCCTTAATCTATAGAAGGGATGAGTGTTGAGCCTTTTGCCTAAGGAGAGAGTAATTTTATTTGTGGTGCCAAAAAGAAATAGAGGATAAAGCTATGCCAGCTTGGGAAGGGTATCCATGTCTGTGGAAGGCTGAGTCAGGCGTGCTGGCAACTCCATGCAGTGAATGGGACTGTTTTTTCTCTTAGAGTCATGGTTTGGGTTAGAAGGGACCTGGCCAGGTGGGAGTTAGCTGCTCCCTGGGCCGCACTTTCCCAAACTTGCAGAAAGCTGTACCAGCCACTGGCAAAATGATTCATTTCAGGATGCTGACTGGCTCCAGAGCACAAGAGGGATTTCAGCATCCTGATGCCTGTCCTGTGCTTCCAGTGCAGATTCCTTGGGCAAGTGCAACTAGATGTTCCCTGTGAGCCCTGTGCTGCAGACTGGGCTCCTGGTGCATGCAGGTGTGTCTCCATAGGGAATATCATCTCCTTTGGGGGCAGCACAATAGCCCCTTGAGTGCCAGTCCTATCCTTGCCAAGCACTGTGTCATCTCCAAGCCTCCAAATCCCTTGTGGGACCTTGATGAGAAGGCTGCAAGCTCTTTACCTGCAGTGTGGATCCAGGGATGTCTGGAGGAGTGGGAGGAGCAGCACAGAACAGTGGGCAGTGCTAGTGGGAGGGAAAAGAGGTGAATTGCTGCCAGCTGCCCTGAAGAACATGCTGCCCATGTTATACTCATCTCCTCAGAATTGAGAAACACTTGGAATGGTGGCTGGGGTATGATGAGGGAGATTTCTATCTCTGCCTACATAAAGACATACACTGAGAACACTCAGAGGAGCCCAGTTCTGTGAAATAACCTTCTCTTCCTCCGTGGTTTGTGATAATAGAGCAGAGCCTAGCTGGAGGGATAGATATCTGAGGTGGCATTTAGGAAATCTCTCTTGCTAAGTTAGCTAAGGAGTCTGGAGCACTATCCAGTCCTGTGCTGGGCAGCCCTGCACCACTCCTGCCTTTAGCTGCGGCACTGGAGGGAAAGGAGGGCAAGTATTTTGGGAACTCTTGAAGGAAATGAAAGCAGAGTCTGAATCAAGTTCCTCATGAAAGTCTGTGAAGGTTTTTGCTCTGCACCAGGCTTAGTGTTTGGGCAGGAGTTTTTAAGTCATGTATAAGTCTTTTTCTGATACTAAAAGAGCAAAAATATTTCAGTGAAAGCAGAAGTTCTATTTGTGGATGTTCAGGTCAGCTTAGGTTGGAAATTCAGAGTACTGACCTGACAAGCAGGCCTTTAACTCTGCACAGCTGCAGCCTAAGAGGGTTACAAAGGTCCTTCTGCAAACAATTCCTGTGCCAGGCACTGAACTGAGCCTTGGCCCTAAAAATTTTACTGTCAGTTGGAGCAAACCTCTTACCTACCTTGTCTGTGGTTTTGTGCGTTATAAACTCTGGTCTTATGCTGTGTGCTTGCACTCTGCCCAAGAGACTCCTGGACTTCAGCTGTTTTCCCGGACATGCTATGTTGCTTTTCTGATATATGTCAGAAAAAGAATAAATATTTGCTTTACAGTGTTTATAGCCATGCTTTCTCTCCAGTATAAAAGGTTCCTTCAGCTTTAACTGCTCTGGTTACTCAGCATTCTCTCCAGTGACCCAGGCAAAGGTCACCTGCAGAGAGCAGGACACCTCTCCTGCCACTCATTTTTGGCCAAGACAAATCCATAACCTCATCCATAACCCTCAGTCCTTATGTATAGCCCTCTGTTTCTGTCCATAACCCTCTGTTCTTGTGTTTTGGTTTATGGGTGCTAACTGGTTCAGGTGCCCCCAAGGATGAGCAGTGCCTGACATCCACCCACCATGCTTCCATGTAAATGCTGGAGTGGGGCAGAGCAGGGGTGAAATGGGATTTCATGGCTTATCTCCAGGTGTGGCTATGTGTTCTTCTAAGTCCTTTATCCTAAGTAGTGAAGCTGGTGTAACCATGTGAGTCTGTGGAATTGTTTTGTAAGCAAGGGAGCTCTTGGAACTGAATTTAGCCCTGCAAGTGACAGTGGGGGGTAGCATGTCTGGGTGTCATAAAGCTGTCCCTGTAGCCAAGGCTGAATAATTTAACCCTGAACAATTTTGCAAAGAAATGCTGAAGTCTTTTATGACTCAAGAAAAGCCCTTTGAGGTCCAATTGGTATTGCTGGGGAGAGCCATCTGTGGTGTCTTTGGGGCAAACAGATCCAAGAGGAGCTCAATGGCTATGGGCTGTGCTCTGTTTGGATTTGTGTTTTGGGAGCAAAAGGCTGGTGTGATTTGAGCCAGATAGTGGGGCCTTTGAGGCTTGATGAAGGTTTAGGTTTTAATTTTGCGTTTTAACAAGGAGAGTCTCCTTCTGGCTCAGCGGTGGGGGCAGAGAGGCAGCTGATGGTAGAAATGGAGATGGGTTTGCCCTGGAAGCTGCTCCTGTGGTGCCTGGGATAGGCTGTGACCTGGGAGCTGTTTGCTCCTGGGCTTGGTGAACAGCAGGTAGTAAAGGTGAGCTTGTAGGGGAGGTAGATGCTCAACTGCAGTATTTCCTGCATCCATGGCCTTACCTTATGTCTGTGAGCATTGCCAACTCAATGAGGAAACTGAGGAAACTTCACATGGGAGCTAAGTGTCCAAGCGGTCAGGAGGAGCCTTGTCCATTCCAGGGCCCAGGCTCCATCACACAGGTGCTGGTGGGAGCCAGAGACTACTGCGGGTGCACATGAAGCTGCTGCAAAGGAGGACTTAAAGCCTTGGGAGTGTTGAATGGTGAGATGCAACAGGGCAGCCCCTTTATCCTCATCTACCTGTCCAGGCACAGAGGACTGCGGGAGGATAGTGGGCTCAGGGGTGCAGCGGCAGGTCCTGGCTGAGTTTGTGGGAGCAGGACCGGGGCTGGGGGCTCTGCACGGGGGCAGAGGGCTCGGCATTGGAGTGGAGGGCTGGGGGCAAGAGAGGACACTGCCGTTCCAGAGGCCTCGGGGCAAAGGGCTGATGCTGAGGGGTCAGGGCAGAGGGCTCGATGCCAGGGTGGAGGGCTTGGAGCAGAGGGCACGGAGCTGGGGCAGAGGGCTCAGTGCTAGTGTGGAGGCGTTGGCTGGGGTCAGTGGGCAGAAGGCTCCATGCCAGGCTGGAAGGATCGCTGAAGGGCTCGGAGCAGCGGGCGCGGTGCTGGGGCACGAAGCCGCCTTCCCGCTATTGTTCCCGGCACTCCCACTGCCGCCATCAGTGCGGCACGAGGCAGGTGCCGGCGGGAGCAGCGCCATGGGCCGGGAATACCGCTCCCGAAGAACGGGCCGTGCCCGCGGCTCCGCGGGCCCGCCGCCCGCTCCATTTTCTGTCTCGCCCGTCACGGAGTCGCTCAGATGGCAGAGCCGTGCTCGGCGGCCCTGGGAGGGAGGTGGAGTCTGTCCGTCCTCCGCCCGCCCTCCCTCCATTGTCAGCAGCGGCGACGGCGGCACCGGCACCTGCTCGGGCCGNCGGGGACGCTGCCGCAGTGTCGGGGCCGCAGCTCGCAGCCGGAGGGAGGAGATGCTGCTTGTGCCTGCCCGGCCCTGCTGCCGCCTCAGGAAATGATCATGAGTCTGCCAGGCCGCGTCTCCTGCTCCATGCTCAACTGCTTTGTGAGTGTTGTTTTTTATTCCCCTTTTCTCCTCCATGGAAGCGGGACCGTAAGGTAGCTGCGCTCTCCAGCTCACATGCCGGTGGAGGCATCCTCTGGATCTGCCCGGGAGAAGGGGTATCCCCTTCTCCTCGCTCCCACACGCCGCCAGAGGACACCGCGGCCCGTCCCTGCTGCTCTGGCCAGGCCCAAGGGCACAGCAGTGCCCGGCGCCGCGGGCCGAGCCCCTGTGGGCCCTGGTCACTGTGCTGGGCCCCGCAGGTTCTGCGCCCTGCCTGGAGCTGGGGAATTCCCGTGCGGGAGCAGCCGACCCCCGGGAGCCCCGCGCCCCCTCCCTGGCTGCGGCTGTGCAGGACTCCGCCGTGCCTGTGCCGTGCCGTGCCTGTGCCGTGCCGTGCCGTGCCTGTGCCGTGCCGTG
>VZTB01009914.1:165837-196220 GCA_013397245.1 Thryothorus ludovicianus
GTGCCGTGCCGTGAGGTGGTCCTGCACCCGGCACCTTTTATTCCTTCAGTGAGAGGGGGTTTCCTTCTCTGACCCTTCCTGCAGACAGGGCAGTCCTGGCCTGATGGGCTCCAAGGGCTTCAGGAGGCTTGTGGAGAGAGCAGGGTGCTGCCCCCTGCCCTGCTGGTTCCTGGGATGGGGCTGTGGAATGCTCAGGAGGGGATGCTCAGCCTTTGCCTGCCCTGTGCTGCAGGCGAGGAGGGACTCAAGGACACCCAGGCAGGTAGAGAGCTCAGGCTGCCCTGTTCCAGTTCCTGCTGCTGCCTGGGATTTCTCTGCAAGGTGACGATGGGAGAGGATCTCTGCTTCAGGGCTACTGCACCAGCACAAGGGCACTCACCTTCCCTTTGTGCTCTCCTGGGCTGGTGCCAGGAGTGAACCACTGGCAGGAGGGGCCCTGAGCCCCTCGTGGTCTCCAGAGAGCATTGGCTGCTGCTGAAGCTGGTGCTGTGCCCTGTGTCCCTCACAGCATGGTGATGGGGGCACTGCCTTTGCCTCCAGCTGAGGTTAATGCTGAGTTTTATGAAGGCTCTAACAGCAATGTTACGTATGTGCAGGTTCCTAGGATGTGGTATGGGAGGGGTCTGGCCCGCCCCTCTCTGAGGTCTAGGGAACACCTCAGGCCAGGCTGTTCCTGCAGGTGCTGAGGCTTCAGCCCCTGTCAGTAACACAAGAGGATTCAGCATAATTTTAAATGTTCCTGAGTCAGAAGGATTGAGATCTCCTTTCTTCAGGTTGAAATTGGGATTCTAACTTGGGTGACATACCCAGAAAGATATGTCATTTTAAAATATTACTCAGTGCTTAGAGAACACAGTGTATCCTGGTAAATGCTAGAGCCTTGAGCTGGAGTTAGAGAGCAAGCAACCTTCTGAAGAAAACATTCCTACACCAAATACATGTGGAATTAGCACTATCCTGGTGTTAGCACCAGGATGGAATTAGCACGTCACCAGCACTGAGCACCTGCAGCTGAATGTCTGGGTGCCACTCTTTTGGGCAGCAATTCAGTGATGTGACAGTGTGGTTAAGGGCTCGTGAAAATTGGCACCAAGAGTTCATGCCAGAGCTCAAGGAGCATTGGGACAATGCTCTGAGACACATGGTAGGATTTGGGGTGTCTTGTGCAGGGCCAGGAGTGGGACTTGATGATCCTTATCTCTTCCAGGTCAGTATACTCCAATTGTATGAGTGAATGAAGATTCTCATGTTCCAAAATGAGACATACTCCATTTGTCAAGGTGGCATGTGCAGGTTCCGTGTGACCTCTCAGACCATCCTGAGGCCTCTGTGGGTTTTATGATTTGTCTGTCTGGGCAGGCTGGATGTGTCCAGCTGCTCTGGGCTCAGTGCTGTAGTGCCTGTTGTGAATTATGTGCACTGGGATGCAGTTGTTGTAGGTTGTTCACAGTTGTACCTTCTCCAGAAGATTCAGGCTCTTCCCAGATTTCTTCGGTGGAAGAGTGAAAACAAAACCTCCCGAAACAAAGCAGTCCTTAGGAGGAAGAGTAGGCTGACACTGGACTGTAGATGGAAACCCTCTGTGTCATGGTGTGTCTGCTCTGGTGCCATGGAGCAGGTAATGGGAACAGCTGACATGACAAGTTACTGTCACATCAGTCCCCTGTGGCCAAGGTGTGTCTGCTTGGGTTTCCAAACACCACTCAGCTGGAAGAGGTGGGACTTGGAGGCTTCAGCATTCACTGAGCTGTGGCCACTCTGCAATAGCCAGAGGAAATGCTGGGGTCTGGAGGCAGAACAGGCATTTCCATGCACAGGTCCTGAGGTGCCAAGAGTATCCAGCAGCTTAATTTTTTGGCTTTCACAGCACATGCTGGCCGTGGCTGTCTGACTGTGTGCTCTGTTTGCAATGCAGGGTGAGGAGGGCCCTCCCAGTTTGGAGTACATCCAGGCCAAGGACTTGTTCCCCCCAAAGGAGCTCATAAAGGAGGAGGAGTCACTGCAGGTAAGGAAGTAAAAACACCCAAACAGCTCTGGGATGTGGCAGGTTTGGCTCTGCAGAGCAGCTCTCCAGCCCAGCGCATGCTGGAGGCCATGGGCAGGCTGGTGCCAGAGGCACATTTGGAGCAGGAGGTCCCTGTGCCTGGGGGTCAGGCCAGCTGTTCCCAAGGCCCTGTCCCTGCCTGCCCAGCCCTGGCAGGACGTGTCCAGCATTGCCAGCCGCTGGGAGCGCAGCCGGAGCTGCTGCAGTGCACAGCCAGGCATTCCCTGTGGGAGTGTGCCACTGCCTGCCCAGCCCTGCAGCCTGCCTCCAGGGAGATTCCTGGGACAGGGGGAGCATGGGGGCCGTGCTCTGTGCAGCCACGGTGTGCAGCTGCACTGCCTGCTCTCCCCTTGAACACCTTGCTCCTGGCGTTTTCCTGCTGCATGGTGGCCGGAAGAAGGAACCTCCATATGGTACCAGCTTCCATCTGTAGAAAGCCCTGGGAAGAGCTCCAGGTGTTGTTGCTGCTGTGCAGTAAGGGCAGGGTTCCCTCCTGGGAATTGGTGCTTCCTTTAACAGCATCCAGTGCTCATGGTCCTCATCCTGGGGCTGGAGCCAGGCTCACCTTGTTCTTGCTGCTGCAGTGTTTGAGTTTGTTCTGAGACTGTCACTGCCTTGGCAAACAGTGCTGGGGAAAGCAAGGACTGAGAGCTGTTGGCCTGAAGGAACAGCCACAGGCTGGGGAGTTATGCAGGGTCAGGGCTACAGGGCTGTGCCTTTGTGGGGTGAAGCTGCTGAGGCAACTCGGAGCTGAGACTTCTGGAGCAGAGCAGACTCTTAGTTTCCTGCATGGAGAAGTACAGTTCAACCCTCCCAAGGCTTATTTGCCTTCAGTAAATTGTTAATTTATTGTAAAGTGGGGTATTCAAGGCCAGCTTGGATGAGGCTTGGAACGTGGCCTAGTGGAAGGCGTCTCTGCCCATGACAAGGTGTGGAACTGGATGAGCTTGGGTTGGGATGTCACTCCTAGCCCAAACCATTCCAGGATCCTGTGATTCTAGAAGGATGCCATCAGTTGATAACAAGCTGTATTGGGGCACCTGCTGGTTTATTCTAGGATTTCCCTCCCTTGGTTCTTGCAGCCTTACCAGCCCCTTTCTGTTCTCTCTCCCTTCTGTTGCTGTGTGAAAGAGCCACGTAAGCAGGAGAGACACATGCCAGATAAAAACAGCTCTGGCAAGCATGCAGAAATCAACTGCAGAAATAAAGAGAGGATATTCTCTTAGGCAAATGATTAATATGTTTCAAGAGTATTCGGACAGATGCCAGGCTAAGGTGGTTATTTTTGTACAAAAAAAAGAAGAAGTTGTTAGTACAGTTGTCACTTGAAGTCTTAAATCCAGGAAATTCAGGTTTTTATACCCAAGCCATAGAAACCACTTTGAAATAATGATAAGGTGGTCTGACTTTTACTAATTGCAGTGTAATGAATTGTGTCATCAGCTGCCCTGTCTGGCAAGTTTCAGCTCTGACTGAAACGATAAATTGTCATGACATTTTTTGCATAATTTGTTACCAACATCACCTGGTGTAGGTGGCATTCAGGGAACAGAAGGAGCCTGATTAGCTAAGGACAAAAGGACCTGGTGAATTTTAGGCTGTTCTGCCTTCTTTTTTTTTAATATAAGAAAAACTTGACTGTCCACCAGGATCCTATGTTTTAAAAATAACTATGGCGTGTCCAGACTGATAGGAAAAAAACAGACACTTGGTTATGGAGATATTTTTAAAAATGGAATACAGGTAATTTAATGAAGCTTTCTTTCAGATTAATCAGCACAAGCTTACTCAGTCATGTAAATACCTATACACAGAGAGTCCCTGAGAGCCTTGTTAGCAGAAGCTGGGTACAGCTTCAATTTATTTGCTTACCTGGATGGTACTGCTGAGTCTCACAGGGCTACTGAGGGTCCCCCATGTTTAAGTGGCACAGAAGGATCACATAGGTGACACTGCCCTGATTCTGAGGCTTCTGATCAGTCACATAATCCCAGAATCACTGAGGTTGGAAAAAAACCCCAAGACCATCAAGTCCAACCCGTGGCCGATCGCCACATTGTCACCCAGCCCAGAGCACTGAGTGCCACATCCAGTTGTTCCTTGGACACCTCCAGGCGTGGTGACACCACCACCTCCCTGTGCAGCCCCTTCCAGTGCTTCCCCATTGTGCTGGGCTCTTTCAGGAGCTGTGTAGAGCACTCCCCTCTTCTCTCTGAGCTGTCCTGTGGTTGTGTCCCTCTCCATGTCTCTTGTACCAGCGCTGGTTTCTGTCTCCAAAAAGCAGGGACCGTCAGTTCCTCTGTCCCCAGGCCATCTCTGGCTGCCAGGTGTGCATGGAACACGGGTGGTCCCTCAGGAGGAGCTCGCTGGCTCCAGAGGCGAGAGGGGAGAGCTCCCTGTGTGGGGCTGGGCCATGGTGTCCGTGCTGCTCTCAGGGCATGGGGAGCACCTTGTTAGGAATGGGTCCTTGGGAGATGCACTGCAGAGGCAATGGGAAGTGGCTCTGGGAATTCCAGTGCACAAAGTACCTGAGTGACCTGACCTGGTGCTGTCTCCCTTCCAGGTGCCATTCACTGTGTTGCAGGGTGAGGGGGTGGAGTACCTGGGCCATGCCAATGACGCCGTGATCGCCATCTCCAACTACCGCCTGCATATCAAATTCAAGGACTCTGTGATCAATGTGAGTCTGTCTCTTCCTGCACCGTCACCTGTCCCAGGGTTTCTGAGCAGAGAGGGGTGGGAATACCCTGTTCTTGGGGGCTGTGGCACAGGAAGGTGCCTCTTGGAGGATTCAGGGCCTGGGCATGCAGTTGCTGTTCTGCTACTGTACTTAAGTGTGAGGATGGGGTTTTCCTTTGGATCATAATTAGGTCTCTCCTTTGCTGTTTTCTTTAAATTCAAGCAATAACTTTGATGGTTTAAAGGCTGTTGAGATCTCTTGCAGGCCAGTTTTAATGAGACTTCTCACCAATACAGAAGTCAGGCAGTGGAAGCTTGAGGCTTTCTCTCACTGCTTGACTTGCCATCTCTTACTGCAGCTGTTGTTTCACTTGGTTACCTGTGCTTGACTGGATCTGATTGAGTCAGGAACTGGCCCCAAGTGGGAGATTACTGAGGAAGAGAACAGAAATAAGAATAATAATCATGGAAGAGCTCTTTGCTGACTCATGGAGCTCCATATCCCTGGGAATGGGATTGTAGTTCACAGAAGCAGCTCTTGACTGGTGGAGCTGTGCTGGAGTGTGAGGAGTCTGCAGGCACGGCTGCTGGGGCTGCTGTGGCCTGTGGTGTGCCTTGTCATGCCCTACATCTGTCCCTCCCTCACAGGTGCCTTTGAGGATGATGGAAAGTGTGGAGTGTCGGGATATGTTCCAGCTTCACATCGTCTGCAAGGACTCCAAAGTGATCAGGTATCTGGTTTATTGCTGTGGTGCAGCTGCTGCTGCTGCAGGCTTGGACCATCTCTGGTGGCTCCCTCTGTGCTACCGTTGGAATTGAGCTGTCTGTGTTCAGAGTTCTAAGGCTGGGGGCTGTGTTCCTTTTCCTGGCTCAGTCCTGGCTGGGTGAACATCGCCGCTGAGGGTGATTTGCCTTTGGGTTTCCAGGTGCCATTTCTCCACCTTCAAGCAGTGCCAGGAGTGGCTGAAGAGGCTGACTCGAGCCATCGCCCGCCCTGCCAAGCCTGAGGACCTCTTTGCATTCGCCTACCATGCCTGGTGCCTGGGGGTGTGTGTGGATGAGGAGGATCAACATGCACATCTCTGCCGTCCAGGTGAGCTCCAGCCTGGCCCTTCCTGCTGCTCTGGCCAGCAGCACTGCACTGCATTTGAGCTTTTGTTCATAAACTCTGTCCAGTTTCAAATTTGCCTAGCTGGGTCATCCTGTGCCTGGCCTAGAGATCCAGCTGATGGCCAGATGCTGCTGGATAAGAAACACAGTGAAAGGATTAGTTAAAACACAACAAAATCTTCCTGACCCAGCAACATTGAAGCAGCTTTTCCCTTTCTTCTTGGGAGGAAACATCCCATACTTAACTTCTCTCATCACAATGATGGAGACCTCAGCACTCCTATCCTGGAGTGGCAAACAGCATCAGTTTTGAGGCAGCCTAATTAATATGACCCCATCTGCATCTCTTCTCCAATACCCAAAAATGCTGTGACATTCCCAGGATCAGCTTTGTGGAGAGCTCTGGCTCATCCTCACACAGACACAAATCAAGTCTTTTGAGTCCATGAAGAGAAAACCAGAGCTGTGCTGGTGCCCTCGTGTGGACTGGGAGTTTCCCTTCCTTGGGAACACAAAGTTCATTGCAGTTGCTTTGTCTTATCGATGATGAAGCTGTTTAAAAACAGAATTAGGATGAGTAAGAAACCTGGCTTTAGACTAAGAAATGAGCTGATCCTAGAGGAGAGCAGCAGTAGCCTGAATGGAATGTCAAAAGACAGGCTAGATGGAGGGATGGGGTTCAATAGTACAGCTATTCCAAGAGAAGCTTACCACGCCCCAAACCCCAGAAATCAGAGATATTTGCTGTGTTTCCTTTAGGGAAAGTGTTTAGTATAAATAAACTCATCACTGCGAGTTGTTGCTTCAGAATATGGCTGAGGCAAAGAGCTTTGCAGTATTTATTTATTAACAAGACTTGACACTGGAGCAACAAAGGCATCCAGAATTTGTGAGGTAGGGCTAAAACATGAGAGGAAACCCTGAGTCAGCATCTGAAGGCAGTCTGGAAGAAGGAGCTGCCTGGGGTGGATGCTCAGTGCTCCTAGCTGTAGGGTTCCTGACATCCACTTTGGATGCCAGATGGGCAGAAGTGGATTAAATTAACCCCCACATGCCCCCTTGACATGGAGAGGCTGTTTCTGTGCCCTGAGATGAGATCTGACTTGGCAAAACAAGCAGAGGAACCTCTGTGATGGACAAGTCTTTCTGGCTTCTGAAGCACAATCCCTGCTCCCATCCAGTGTCCCTGGAGTTTCTCCTTGCCAAAAAGATGTTCCCAGGGCTGGAGGTCCTCTGCTCTAGCACCAGGCTGAGAGAGCCAGGGGAGTTCACCTGGAGAAGAGAAGGCTCCAGGGAGAGCTCAGAGCTCCTTCCAGTGCTTAAAAGAGCTTATAAAAAAGAGAGAGAGAGACATTGGGGAACAGTGTCAAAGTGACAGAGGGCAGGGTTAGATGGGATGTTAAAATGAATTCTTTAATCAGGGAATGCAGAGGCCCTGGTAAAGAGTGCCCAGAGCAGCTGTGGCTGCCTCTGGATCTCTGGAAGTGCCCATGGCCAGGCTGGACAGGGCTTGGAGCATCCTGGGACAGTGGAAGGTGTCCCTGCCATGGCGGGGGGTTGGAACAGGATGAGCTTCAAGGTCCCTTCTGACCCAAACCTTTCTGCGGTTTTGTGACTTTCTCCAGCCTGTGGCAGTTGCTGTGGAGTTCCATGAACACGTCCAGATTTCCTCCATGCTGTCAGTAACTCCCTGTGCTCTGTTCCTCAGGGGACCACGTGAGGTTCCGGTTTGAGATGGAGCTGGTGAGGATGGGCTTTGACCTGCAGAACGCCTGGCGCGTCTCTGACATCAACAACAACTACAAGTGAGTGTTGTATCTCCAGGCTCTCCCTTTCTCCCCTTGCCTTACTTTTCCCTTGGTAATCCTCACGCAGAGCAGTGGGTGAGTCAGACTCCAGCTAATCCTCCTTCCTGGCCTTGATAGCCCCCAGGCAGATCAGAGTATGAGCCAGGTCCCTTTTCTTTCTGCCTTTCACATCATGGAACTGGAGAGGGAATACAGCCCAAACATCAGAGCTAGCAGGAGCTGTAAATGCTGACTCAAGTAGTTTATAATGTGATGGCTCTAATTCCGTGTGGAAGACGTTTGGGAGTCTGGAGGTCCATCCATTGTGGGTTTGTCTTTCTGGTCAGTCCTTCTCTCTAAAATGCTCAGTTTGACATAACCACCACAGTTTTCATATACTCAGGCAGCTCTTCAGCTCTGTGAGGAGCTGGGGTGAGCCAGCTGGGAGAGCATTTGGGGGGCTCAGGACTCTGGGAATGAGTGAGGCTGGTTCAGTCAGAGCAGGAGAAGCTGAAGGGTGATGTGCCTCCAGCTGCTGGCAGGGCATTCACAAAGGGCTTGAAGTAAAATTCCTGGCAGTGGCACATGGCAGAACAGGAGGTGGCAGCCTCAAAGTGTGGCTTGGGAGATTCACAATGTGGAAGGAGGGAAGTGTTCTCTGGGAGCATGGTGGTATGCTGGGCACATCCCTAGCAGCAGGGTTCTCCAGCACTGTCACATTTCAGGTGAACCAGTGTTGAAGGTTGTCCCTGTGGGCATTGAGGTGATCTCTTCAAGGTTTTCCCACTCTTACAGTGGAAAAGACCTTTTGCTACCAATCAGTGTTTCCAGCCTGCCTACTATTCCTGCAGGAGCACAGGACTCTTGAAGAAGGGCAGCTCCACTGCTTGCAGCAGGTGGCATTAAGCCAATGAGATTTCAAACTTTGATGGACATACTCATTTGGGCATTCCCTATAATCCTGTTCTTGAAACCACTGCTATCCCTCAGGCTTTCCTCTCTGTCACAGCCAGTCCAGGCATCCCCATCACCTATGGACTGGACAGTTCCAGGTCACTGGGTTCCTGTGGAGACCATGAGAAACCTCAGACACACTGGACTGGGGAAATCCCAGTTTTGGAGCTCGATGCCTGTTCTCTTTCCTTGAAGAATCCAGGACATTAGCACTAAATTTGGGGGATCATTTCCATTTTACTTTTGCCCTAGTGATTGTTGCTTTGGGACTGTTCACATGACTTTGCTGGCATTTACACAGTTTTTTCAAGGATGCCAAATAAAAGTTGTCCTGAACTGCTCTGTTTTGGAGTGCACAGCCTGTGGGTCCCTCCCCTAGGTGGAGTCTCTGTATGTTGGGCCTTCTTCCCTGCTGGATCTTGTGGTATGGTTCCCTCTGACTGTTGCAGGAAGTTCTGCTTCCATTGACCATCTGTGCTTTGCTTCCTGGCCAGTAATCTGCAGCCATTAGCCACCTTCTCTGAAGACAGGTGCTTGAACCAAACGAGGGAAGAAAGGACTCAGCAAGCTGGGTGTGGGCCTGGCTTTGCTTCCTTCCACCTGCCAAGTTCCTCCTTGGGGAACCTCACAGGTCCCAGCTTCCTGCAGACATCCCGGGATCTCAGGGGTGGTGTAATTGCCTTGTTCGACTCCGACTAGTTCTCTCTTGCTGCTGGGAGAGTGTGGCTTTAAATCCTGCCTTGGCTTTTGATCATAACCACCTGCATCTATTCACAGGGATCAGGTTACTTTTTAACTGGTCGTAGTCCTTTTATCTTTTATTTCCCTGCATTGGCAAAACAGTGTTGTTAAAGACAGGATACTCCAAGGTAATGGCTTTGTTCCTTGTCTTTCAAGTCTGTTCCGAGATGTCCTTATCTGGGAACTATTATCTCCTTCCTGGCGACAGCCATCGTAAAACGAGAGCAATACAAGTTTATAATAAACACTCCTTCGGTCTTGATAAAAGTATACAGTGATAATAAAATTATCACACGGTCTCTCCCTGGCCCTCATATCTTCAGGGATCTTATACCCAGGGAAATGGGATCACTCCAGCATTGCCCATCTGGTCTACACAAGCTCTCCGAGCTAATTGTTTCATATCTGCCTTAGTACTGATGCATTTGGTATGCATGTAGTTCCTTCAAAAAAAGGGAAAAAAAGAAACATAACAACTTTTCCTCCAATACTGATGCTCATTTTCAGGTTTCATCTTTTTACAGTTGTGGTTTTATGTATCTTTGAGTTTATGAAGAAAATGTTGCCTGGAGTTCTGTTACTGCTTTAGCCAGATGATGTTTCCTACTGGTTTCTGAGACTGCTCTTAATTAAATGTTTTCCTTTTTTACACTTCTCTATAAATTTTAATACTATCCATACAATTGGAAAGTGATAATTACTGTCCCTGCTTGGATTTGCCACAGGAACACGTGGATAGTAAGGCTGTCAGGACTGTTACTGGTACATGTGTTTGCCTTCCATGAAGCAAGTGCTTGGACAAGGCTGTCAGAGACAGGATGGGGTTCTTGGGGTGTCCTGTGCATGGCAAGGAGCTGGACTCGATCCTCGTGGATCCCTTCCAAATCAGGGTATTCTACGATTCCTCTCCCTCATTGTTACCTCTGTGGTAAGAAGGTTCTCCATCAATCCTTGTTCACAAGTGCTGATTCCTGTGTCTTTGCTGTTCCAGCCACCCTCTTCTGCCATCAAACCTCACAGTTCAAGGCTGTTTCCCTTGGTGGTACCACTCAGCCTGGTCCCGGGGCTTTCCAGGCCACCCCACTGCTGGTGGTTCTCTGTAGGACTCCCGTTGTGGTGAAAAATTATCGTTGAGGTTCTGAACTGTTTCTCGTCTTTTCAAGAGCAGCTGTTTCCTAAGAGGAGCATCCTTTAGCTCTTTGGAGACACACCTGTTAAAAAGCACAGAGACACAAAAGAATCTCAAAAAATCACTTCTGAAAATCCAAATCTGCCCTATCTGCACGTTCGCTGATGTTTCAGGTAGCTCTCCCACGTGAGGGCTGACCCTCCTGACAGCTATGTTGACTGAAAACCCAAGTGCACTGAACTTACCCTTTATATTTGATGCTGTTGTGGGAGCTTTATCTTCTCTAAAAGCATTATTGAATCTACTGAGGGATGAATGCTGTAACAAAGGGATTTTTCAGTTATTCTACTTTGGAGCAGCTTAGGTCCAAAGGAACAGTCAGAAACTTAGGTATAATTTTGCTGGTAGCACCAGGAAATACCTGGATGTGTCTGAAAATGTTGCCTTTGGTTCACACACTCGTGTGTTCTGTATAGAAGCAACACAAGTCACCCTTGGGAATTCTGCCCTTGCAACCTTTCTGCTTCTCTTCCAGCCTCTGTGGATGTCATTCCTGTCACTACCGGGGTTGGTGGTGTTGCCTCAATGCTGTCCTGTTTCTCTTTAGGCTTGGTATTTGATCCATGCACATTCTGGTGGATGCTGGTCACTCAGAGCATCACACTGCCCCTGGAAGCTGCCCACACTTTGTTCACAAGCTCAGCCTATTTGGGCCTTCCTACAAACCTTGTTCTCTGAAATTTAGGGTGCCGCAGATATTCTTCCTTGTATCAGTTTATAAGATACTGTTAATCCAACAGAGTTACTTATCCTGAGTTTTCACTTCCTCTACTGTATTCCTCTGGAATCCTGGCCTAGAAAGACATGTCTCTTTGTCTTGACTTTATTGCCTGTTTCTTATTGCACCCTGCTTGAATTTGGCTTCACTTCTTAAAGATGTCCTGTTTCCTACCTGAATTTTATTGATTTCTATCTTACTGTTTTCCTAAGTCGACAAAGTTTTAGTGATTTAACTAGTGATTTACACTTCTGAGCCTCTCCTGGACTACCTCTCCCCAGTCTGTACTTCTAAGACGTCACCCATGTTTCACCTGAAGTGCCAGGGAGCTGTTTGCACTTCAGTGAAGCCCCTTCATGTATAGACTCAGGTATTCAAGAAGTTCCTCCAGACCTGAACAGGTACTAACCTACTCCCACATTCCTGCCTCCTCAGTCACGCTTCACTGCTTTTCTAATTTCCTGACCACCTTTACTTTTGGAATCTGAGGCATTTCAAAGATGTCCAAGCCCAGACATCCTACCACAGACAACCTGGTCTTCACCTTCTTAACTGACAGCTTTAATTTTGCTTCCTGAATTCCTCATCCTCACCCAGTTGTTTTTATCCCTTGCTTTCTGCCTGGGGCTTTCAGAGGAGCTGTCTAGACACTGCAGTGCTATTTTCCAATGTGGCAGGCAGTTCTTCATTAGCACCATAAAGTAATACTGAATCGTGCCTGTTGCTATCAGCTGGAATAGCCTGGGCTCAGAAACTCCAGACCACCCTCTGGAACTTATGGGCTGGATCCTTTCACCCCCCTCACTTTGCTCCCCATCTGCCCTGAAACATTCCTGGTAAATGATGTGGGATAGTCTTGAGCCAGAACTGGTCTTTGATGTTCCCTGCCTCCTACCCACCTGTGCCTGCCTGAGCTGCAAGGGCTCAGCTGGTCCATCTCCCAGGCTCTGCTGTGTCTGAGCCTGCCCTCCGCCTGTGCTGGAAGCAGCAGGGGCAGGGGAGGAGCTGCAGGGGCCAGAAAGCCCCCCCTGCACTCCTGGAATTTTGTGTCTGCTACAATCCCAAAATGATTTGGGCTGGAGGGGACCTTAAAGCCCATCTCATTCCACCCCTGCCATGAGCAGGGACACCTTCCACTGTCCTGGGCTGCTCTGAGCCCTGTCCAGCCTGGCCTTGGACATTTCCAGGGATCCAGGGGCAGCCACAGCTGCTCTGGGTACCCTGTGCCAGGGTCCCACCACCCTCCCAGGGAACAATTTTTTCCCAATATCCCATATAACCCTGCCCTCTGGCAGTCCTCTTTTTCTCAGAGTTCTCCTCTCACTGCTGGTACATGTTCAGATATCTATAAGAATTTGATTTCTGGCACCTCACCAAACAAGATATTATTTAGATCTCACTCCTGTCACTTTATTTGCATACCCTCAGTCCCTACTGCTAAATTTCTGGACAGACTTGTGTCTTTCTCACTGAACAATGTGTCGAGTTGAGCAGTGATACCATGTTCTGCTGGGCAGAAAGTGGTAGGCCATTCTTTACCAGAAGCTCTGTGTGTACCTACTACAAGAAAACAAAAACTCCATGTAAATTATTGACTGTTCCCCTAAACCCTCATGAATTCTTAAATACAGAGATTGTTCCAAAGCATCCTGGGAAGTACTAGGATACTTAGTATATGAGCTTAGAGGTGAGGCCTGAGGTGAAAGGAGGTTGTCTCAGCTCATTTTGCCCACTTATTGAGGCTGTGCTGAGACAGATATGAGGAGGAAGAGCCAAAGTCCTGCATGTTGAGCTGGGGAAATGTGAACTGCGCTGGGGCAGATTTTTGATTGCTTAGTCTTTATCTTGCCTTTCATGCTTTCTCTTCTCCAGGCTTTGTTCCAGTTATCCCCAGAAGTTGTTGGTCCCTGTCTGGATCACTGACAAGGAGCTGGAGAATGTGGCTTCGTTCAGGTCATGGAAGAGGATCCCTGTGGTGGTGTACAGGTAAATGAAAACCCAAATTCCCTCCTCCCCCAAACCCATGACAGCTGCTGTGTCCTCTTAGTCCTGCAGGGGCTTTGGGATAGGATGGCAGGAGAGCTGTTTATCCTTTTGCCTCCTGCCTGCTGACGTGGTGCTCCCAGGGCTCCTTCTCCCAGCACTGTCTGCAGCAGAGTATTTTCCATAAGACAAAAGCAGTGTTCCAGAACTGTCCTTTGCTGCTCTCAGTTAGATTTGAAGGTGTGGGTGACTTTCCTCCTACAGGAGATGTTGCAAGATGAGGTCAAATTAAAGTTCTCTCAGAGTTTCAAAATCGTTCCACACATTGGTCCTTGTCTGGCTGCAGCTTTGAAATGAAATCAGAGCCAAAAGGAGCCTGCTGCTCAGCAGGGTGTGCAGGCCTGGACAGACCAGGGAATGCCCAAATCTGCAGCTTCTCATGAGGGGCAGCTCTAATCTCTGTTGTTTGATGACTAGGGACAGGAGCCAAGGGAATGGCTGGAGCTGTGCCAGAGAGGGTTAGGGTGGATATCAGGAAAAGGTTCTTCCCCCAGAGGGTGCTGGGCACTGCCCAGGTTCCCCAGAGGCTGATCCCAGCCCCGAGGCTGCCAGACCTGCAGGAGCACCCAGGGATTCCCAGGGTAGGATTGTTGGGGTGTCTGTGCAGGGCCAGGTGTTGGACTGGATGATCCTTGGTGGTCCCTTCCAGTTTAGGATAATCTATTATTCTATGAAATATTCCCTGACCAGCCTTCCAGAAATAATCTAGAGGAGTATGCAGGAGCCAGGCAGCTAATGGAGCAGGGCTCTGCAGGATAGGGGCTGGTTCCTCATTAAATGTGTCTCTCAGAAGACTGATGTGTTTAAAACCAACAGGAGACTGATGGAAAGGGGCACACTGGCACCTGTGCTGTTGTACATTATGGTTTGTAGCCTTAAGACTCTGTGTTAGCAGTTACCAAATCCAAATATAAAAAGACTTAAAATATCAGAGCTGTTTCAGAAAATACAAAAGTCAGGAAGCAAAACCAGTGAATTTACAGGTACCTTAACTCTGCATCTTCATGCTTCATGGCTTGCTGTTGGATGTGGCAAAACACTGTGTTCCTTCTAGAGCTTGGTTCTGCAGCAGAGTGGGAATGAGCACAGCTTATTGGATGGAGCCTTTCCCTCTTTGTAGCCAACTCAGCTAAAAAGTTAATTGTGTTTGTGATTCCTTTTGCTAAAAATGGCCTGGTGCTGAAGTCTGTCCCACTGTGCTTCCCCACCCAAGGGCAAAGCCATGTCTTTTTCCTACTCCAGCAATTATTTTGTTCCTTTCTTTATATCTCTGTAATGGTACCCAGTAATTTATGAGCTGAGTGCAACCCTTTGCAGCCTGGGATCAGATTAGAAGATGCTGACAAGTGATGTTACAAGATGGGGCAAGTGCTTGCCCATGTGTCTCTGATTTTCATGCACTTTTTTTAGTCTTTGTCCTCAAGATTGAAGTCTTTGGGGCAGGAGGGTCCTTGAGGGTCGTGGCTGCTTCTGCAGTGCCTTGTGCTGTATGGAAATGAAAAGTCTGACACTCAGCTCCTCCTCCTCACTCAGTTTTGGAGAGAATGGATATGTGCCTGCATCCCAAGGGATTCTGATAGACCTCAGAGCTTTTGGGCTCCTCACTGGGTCACAGTCAGAGCTGTAAAACATGACACCAAAAGTACCCTATTACCAAATTTCTTTAAGAAAAGTATGATTTAGCTATTAAGCAAAGCAGAAATTAAGGTCTCCATCTCAATCCTCAGTGGAGATGTGCAGGAGAGATGCAGGAACCTCCAGGCACAATCCACTTCTAAAACAAGGCAAAGGATGCAATCAATTATTTAGCTGAGTAGAGAGGCAGACAAGCACAGCATGGCAGTTATGGCTGGCTCTCTCTGCTCAGCCACCTTCAGGAGACCTTGGGCCTGTGGCAGCAGGAATGCTCAGCATCCCCTGCCAGGGGACAGCAGGCACTGCTCACCCTACGTCTGAGCCTCGCTCAAAGGCTCCCACATCCTGCCACAGTGAGACAGGAGTTTATCACAGACATCTGGGGAATGGAAGCACTTAAGACACACACACATCTCAGCAGGCAACCTTTAGGCTCAGCTCAGTAAACCCTCTCCAAGCTCTTTCTTGTGCTTTAAGCCAAGTTCTTTGACTTGTCAAGGAAATAACAGAGACTTGGGAGATCACACAATCATGGAATGGTTTGGGTTGGAAGGGACCTTGAGAATCGTCTACTTCCAACCCCCCTGCTACCTTCCACTAAACCAGGTGTTAATCCATTGTGGAGGATTGTTGGGGGTTAATGGCATGTGCTGACAGTATCAGATGTGTGCTCTAGCCTTGTGTTCAGACTGAATCTATGAAGAAGAACTTGACTGGTAAACTACAGAGGCACTTCATATTGCAGCTTTGGCTCATGAAAGGGTCTTGTCATTAAAACTAAACCGAGAATCCCTAAAGAATAATTTGCTCCACATAAGTTAAAACACTCTGGCACTTTCTGCCATTCCAGTTTCAAGAAAGGAACTTTTTCCTTTGAGGAAAACCTCCCCAAAACTCCCAGGTAAGAAAAGGCCTTAAATGGGTCCTCTGCTCATGCTGGGGAGATGTGCAGGGAAGGCAGAGTCAGGCTCTGGTGCTCCTGTGCCCTGGGAAGCTCCTTGCAAGCTCAGCTGTGGTTTTGGTTCCTCTGCTGGCACCTGCTGTACTTTTGGCTTGCTGGTGGCTTCACATTCATTGGTGCTGCCACATTTTCTCATTTACTGGCAGGTCACTGTGTCCCTTGAAGGTCCCCAGCCATTGTTCAGTGCTCAGAGGTTTGTGTTACCAAGAGTTTTGTGAGTTCAGCGTGCCCCTGGTGATATGGGCAGCTGCAGTGCTCGGCACCCTGCCCTGCCTCCCAAGCTGCCTGCTGGGAGCAGTCCCTGGCACAGCACTTGCCTTTCCCAAAAACGTGCACTGACGCTGTCTGGGAAAGTGCTCCTTGGCACAAGCCGGGAGCTGTGGGTGGCTCACAAACAGGCTTGGATGATCACAGGCTGGTGCTTAAGTCCACACCTTGGCTCTGTTTCATTTACTACTATAAACAAAGCCTTTGCTGCTCTCTGTTATCCATCCTTGAGTGATTCTGAATGCAGGAATAGATCTCCTAGGAGTGACTGCTCTGCAAGTCACCTTGCAAAACAGAGCAGCACTTAAAGTAAAGGGTCCCCATGGTGTTTTGACTTGGCCAAACTTGAACATTATTTCTTTAGAGGGTTTCACTTTAAGGTCTACATTGTTATATCTGTGAGATGTCATTAAGGAAGCTACATAAACTAACAGAGGGCAGGGTTAGATGGGATATTGGGAAAAAATTGTTCCCTTAGAGGGTGAGGATGCCCTGGCACAGGGTGCTCAGAGAAGCTGTGACTGCCCCTGGATCCCTGGGAGTGTCCACAGCCAGCTTGGACAGGGCTTGGAGCAACCTGGAATAATGGAAGGGGTGGAATGGGATGGGCTTTAAGGTCCCTTGCACCACAAACCATTCCTTGATTCTGTGGTCACCAGATAAATGCTGATGCAGGGCTGGGGGAATGGTTGAACGTGGTTGGTGATTGGGTCTGTTTCAGGGCTGTTCAGTTCGTTTTCCCATCTCCAAGAAGGACCAGGCAGCAGGAGCAGCACCTCAGGGGAACATAACAGGATAGGGATGCAAGTGCTCTTTCCTGGTGCATCTTTGGAGCATCTGCCATCCTAGATTTCCTACACCCATTTGGGAGAATGGGTGACTGTCCTACGGTCACTTGGTGAACCTGTCACCAAGTGTTGGAACCAGTTAGTAGTTCCACATTACACCGTGGCTGTGAGTCCACTCTTGGTTTTGTTTGTTATCCAAGAAATACTTGTGTTTCTGAAACATGGCATGACCATTCCGGTGCTTGCTTGTATCCATGCCACCCATCTTTGGAGTTTGGTTTGACTACAACATGATCTTTTCTGAGAGGCGTTTGTGTCATTTTAGGATGTTTAAGATATGAATCCGTAATATTTTATGTCTTACTCCTTTCCCAATAACTGTTAGCGCATCCTTAACCTTCATGCTTCTCTTGACTGCTGAGTTGAGACTTTTGAGAACTCCCCAGTGACTTCAAAGCCTTTGGGATTTGGCTGCTGATCTTCACCAAACTTCTCTGTGTCGCAGCTGGGGTTATGCTTTGATCATCAGTAAATACTCTTCACTTATTAATACTAAATTTCACCTTCTCTGTGTTATTCTCTATCACCAGCAGCTTTGTCACTTCACAGTCCCTTGCGTTCTAGGCCAGTAGGGAATGACTTGACCAGTGTGTTCATGTGAGAAATGCACTGATTTCTACTTCAGGCCTTCTGTCAGGTGTCAGTAAGCACAGCCGGGGTAGGGTTCACATTTAGGGGTTGTTGATAAACACCAGCTCAGGCCTCCACCCAGAAACTCCCTGGTCTGATGTCAAGTGAGCTCATCTTCCCAACTTACAGGTGATAAGTGAAATGGTTTAACAACCAGTCTGTAATTTATGGGAGGTAAAAAAGAAAGAGAAGGAGAGACCAGAGAAGCCTTAAAATCAAGTGGAAGGTGTCTCTGCCCATGGCAGGAGAGGGTCGAACAAGATCTTCAGTGTCCCTTCTAACCTAAACCATTCCATGATTCTGTGAAGTAACTATTACTTTCCCAAAACACAACCATAAGGATTTAAAGTTCTCTCTGGTTTAATATATAAATACTGTCTTATCTATATACAATAATATATATTTTATACAATAATGTTATATATTTTTATAGGCTACAGGATAAATTAATATATATAAATAGAAATCAGAGATTGGACTTGGGAATCTTGAAGGTCTTTTCCAACTAAATGACTCTATATTATTGTAAATAAAAGTATGAGGGTGGTTTATCCTCTCTGTCAGTGCTGTGGTGATGAGGAGTGGTTGAGATTCCCTGCCCTCTTTCACTGGTCAGTGAGAGGCAGAGCAGTTGCTGCTGCAGCCAAGAGAAGCTCAGGTGTGGCTGTGAGCATGGAGAGTGTCCTGGACCAGCCCCACGCTCGCGGGGGCTCAGCGAGGCTCTGTGTCCCCGCAGACACCTGCGCAACGGGGCGGTGATCGCCCGCTGCAGCCAGCCCGAGATCAGCTGGTGGGGCTGGCGGAACGCTGATGACGAGTACTTGGTGACATCCATTGCCAAAGCCTGTGCCTTGAACCCCGGAGCGAGGGCGGCGGCTGCCGCGCCGCACAGCAGCAGCAGCGACGGCAGCGAGCCCTGCGACGCCGACTTCGGTGAGACGGCTCTGCCGGCCCTCCTGAGCGGGGCGCGGCACGGAGGGGCTGCCAGGGCTGTCCCGGGGCAGGGCTTTGCCCCAGTGTCCGGGGGGAGAACCTGGGCGCCATCGTGCCGTGACTGCAGGGTGTGGGTGGCGCTCTGGGCTCACTCACGGTGGCACTGGGGGGGAGGGAGGGAGGTGCCGGGAGCTCAGTTGCTGTGTGTGTCCCTGCAGACTCGTCCTTGACAGCGTGTTCGGGTGTGGAGAATGCGGGAACCCCTCAGAAGCTGCTGATCCTCGATGCCAGGTCCTACACGGCAGCTGTGGCCAACAGGGCCAAGGGAGGCGGCTGTGAATGCGAAGGTACCAAGGGCCAAGAACATCCCAGAGCATCTTCCTCTGGGACCTGGCAGTGGCTCCTGGGGCACTAGGAGCTGAGGATCGGGGCAGCATTTTGGTGTTTGGTCTCTGGGAGCATATTCCCACACAGGGATCTGGACAGGCTGGATCAACAGGCCAAGTCCAATTGGATGAGGTTCAATAAGGCCAAGTGCTGGGACCTGCATTTGAGTCACAACAGCCCCACTGAAATGCTCCAGGCTGGGGCAGAGTGGCTGGAAAGCTGCCCAGTGGAAAAGGACCTGGGGGTCCTGGTTGGCAGCAGCTGAACATGGGCCTAGGTGTGCCCAGGTGAGCAACAGGTCAGTGACACCTGAGCTGTACCAGCAATATGTGATCACAGGGCAGTGACCATCCCCTTTATCTGGCCACTGCTGAGGCACCTCCAGTCCTGGAGTCAGTTTTGTGCCCATTAGGACAAGAAAGACCTTGAGGAGGGAAGGGAGCTAAGGAAGGGTCTGGAGGGGGCAGTGAGGTGAGGGCCAGGCTCTTCTCCCAGGGAACAGGGACAGGGGGAGAGGGAATGGCCTCAAGCTTTGCCAGGGGAGGTTTAGGTTGGGTATGGGAGAAAATTTCTTCATTAAAGGGTTGTCAAGCCCTGGCACAGCTGCCCAGTGCAGTGTTAGAGTCCCCGTCTCTGGAGGGGTTTAGCAGCTCTGTGGATGTGGCACTTGGGAACATATGTCAGTGGTGGCCTTGGCAGTGCTAAAAAATAGTTGGACTCAATGACCTTGGAGGTTTTTCCCAACCTTAGTGACTCCATGAACACCAGGAGTGGTGTGTGAGGGGCGGCTGCACTGGGGTGTGGAGGCAGTTGCTGTGGTAGCAGCAGAGTTGCATTCGATGACCCTTGTGGGTCCCTTCCAGCTCAGAATGTTCTGTAGTTGCTGTAGCTCTCTCTAAATGTTCCTCTCTCTCGTATCAGAGTATTACCCCAACTGTGAAGTTGTATTCATGGGCATGGCCAACATCCACTCCATCCGGAACAGCTTCCAGTATCTGCGTGCTGTCTGTAGTCAAGTGCCAGACCCCAGCAAGTGAGTGACTCTTTCTCTAGCTGAGTTTGATGCTATATCTGTCAGTGCCCAGGGGTTCACTTTTTCCTTTTTTTTCCCCAGGTTTCTAACTGAGAAAGTGGAGGGATAGCAAAATGCTCACAGTGCTTGAATGCTTCTAATTTTGATCCATAAATCCAGAAGGGATTGTGGCACTGTCTCAATGTCACTTGGTTTTGTGTGTCCCTGGGGTTTCTAAAATGTGGTTGTATTTGAGGAATATCAAATTCCGGGTTGGATTCTTTGTGCTTCTTTCCAGGTTGTCTGGGTCCTCTGAAACATGTTTTAGAAAAGACTGATTTTCCCTGGAAACTTGCAAGAAAACTGAAGTTAAAATGTATTTTTTTACTTCAATGGAGAGCTAAGCAACCATTTCCTGGCTTTTTTTCCCCTTTGCAGCTGGCTTTCAGCCCTGGAGAGCACCAAGTGGCTGCAGCACCTGTCTGTCATGCTGAAGGCAGCAGTGCTGGTCTCCAGTGCTGTGGACAGAGAAGGGCGTCCAGTGTTGGTTCACTGCTCTGACGGCTGGGACAGGACTCCACAGATTGTGGCGCTGGCAAAGATTCTCCTGGACCCTTACTACAGGACCATGGAGGTAGGATTGTGCTCTGCTGCAGTTCACATCTGTTCAAAGGCAGCTCTTGTCTTGGAATCCCCGTGGAAAGATGCAGGATTGCATTTGGGAATAAGCTTAGCAGGGTTTCTGAGCTGCTGTGGTGAGTGTTGAGTTTTCCCCGTTCTCTTCCTGCCTTTTTTGGGTGAACTGTTCCTCACTCCTCTGCCCAGCCTGGGAAAGTGCTGTGGGAAATACTATCTTGTGCTCAAAGTTCAGCTGCTTCCCTACTCTGAATTCTCTGAGCTGATTACTGCTGGACATAACAACTGTTAGTTTGTGTCTGGGAACTCCGACCCTGGTGAGCTTTGCTCCCAAACCAGGCACCACAGCAGCCTCCTTCCCAGCCTTTCCTGGTGGATGGGGCTTGCATTGTCCTGCCATGTGTCCTCAGCAAAATCCCTGCAGTTGTTTTTTCTTTTATTTACAGGGCTTCCAGGTGCTTGTTGAATCGGACTGGCTAGATTTTGGTCACAAGTTTGGGGATCGCTGTGGACACCAGGAAAAGGTGGAAGATCAGAATGAGCAGTGTCCAGTTTTTCTCCAGTGGCTGGATGCTGTTCATCAGCTTCTGAAGCAATTTCCCTGCCTCTTCGAATTTAATGAAGCTTTTCTGGTAAGAAATACATATGCAAACATGTGAACAGAGACAGAGAGAAGGTCGTTATCTTTACAGTACTGGAGTACAAAGAAAAGAGGTCTGCGGAACCTGGGAGATTGTGATGTGATCACAGAATCCCAGAATGGTTTGGGTTGGAAAGGAACTTAAAGCCCATCTTGTTCCATCCATCCCCTGCTGTGGGCAGGGACACATTTCACTACCCCAGATTGCTCTGTCCAGCCTGGTCTTGGATACTTTCAGGGATAGGACAGTTGCAGTTTCTCTAGGCAGCCTGGTCCAGGCCTCACCACCCTCTCAGGGAACAATTTCTCCCTAACATCTCATCTAAATCTGTTTTCTTTTAGTTTAAAACTGTTCTCCCATGAAGGGGTAGTGGAGGGTTTTCCTGAATCCCTTCTCTAGTCCCTTTCCAGCCCAGGGAATTCAGATGCCAGCAGCTGATTTGATTTGCATATCTCAGAGCTATATGGGTCTGAAATATTTGAAAAAAAATAAAGTAGGGGAAAAAATTTAATCTCTGTCTTACCAAAAAATGCAGGAGAGGGTTCTAGAGAATCATTTGGTATCAGTTGAGTGTTACTATCCCTTCAGTTTAAGTGATTCCTGTCCTGCTCAGTGTGGAAGCAAGGACAGCAGTGAGGTCACCTAGGGTAGACAGTGCATAAGCCATCCCAGAGGAGGGGAAGATGTGTCCCCTGTAGGAAGGAGCCCCCTTTTCCCCATGACTCTGAGCATGGCTCCTGCTCCGTGCCACAGGTGAAGCTGGTGCAGCACACGTATTCCTGCCTCTACGGGACCTTTCTGGGGAACAGCCCCTGCGAGCGTGAGATGCACAACATCTACAAGCGCACGTGCTCCGTGTGGTCTCTGCTGCGGGCTGGTAACAAGAACTTCCACAACCTGCTCTATATGCCTGGATCCGAGCAGGTCAGTAGAGCTCCTGACCCAGCTTTCCAGGCTTTTCCCCTGGCTGGCCCTGGGGAGGGTCTGGAGGAGTTTCTGTGGAGTTGGGCTCTGACAGGGCTGGTGTTGCAGGTGCTGCATCCCGTGTGCCACGTGCGTGCCCTGCACCTCTGGACAGCCGTGTACCTCCCGGCCTCCTTGCCACATCCTCTGGGACAGGAGGACATGGACATCTACATGCCCCCCGGATCTCAGAGCCAGGACTTCAGTGGCAGGTGTTTGGACAGGTAAGAGCTTAGAGCTTCAGCCTCAGGGTGTTGTATACCCACAGATCTTTCTCTTCTTGTAGTTTCCCTGTTGTTGTTCTCAGCTTCCTTGTGGGAGCAAGAGCTCAGCGCCTCAGCCACTTGGAGAAGGAGTTGAGGTCCCTGCTCCACCTTAAAAAGGCAGAAGGTCACACTGTGGTGTTGTGCATTTCAGCTCCTGCAGCTGCACTGTCCCTCTCCACCCACCCTTGGAGCTGTAATGGGGAATATTTCCGTGCCCTTATCTCAATTTTGACTGAAACCAGGGAAGTTTTGGGGGGTTTATTGTGAGATTTGCTTTGCTTTTGGGTTCTAGATTACCAAAGACAAGATCTATGGATGACCTGCTCTCAGCCTGTGACTCCAGCAGTCCTCTGACCCGCACATCCAGTGACCCCAATCTGAACAACCACTGTCAGGAGGTGTGGGTGGGCTTGGAAGCCCGGCATGCCAGCACTGAGGGGGCTGAAGGTGCTGCAGTGGCCACAGGAGAGGAAGAGGCACGGCCCAGGGAGGAGAAGGAGGAGAACCCTCCCCTGCAAGGCTGCAGCCATGCTGAGCATGAAGGGCCGAGCAGGCAGCTGGACAGCCAGGCTGCTGTGCCAGCCAACAGTGTCCCTGTGGAGGCGGAAAAGGGAAATGGAACGCTCACAGAGGAACTGGATGGCATAAGTCCAGATCCAAATCCTTCCGGACAGGAAAATGGTCTCAAGGTTTCCACCAGTTCTGAAAAGCGTTTGGAAACCGGTCCCCAGGAACCTTTGAAGGCTGCTGGCACAGTGTCCAATGGAGGAGGCTGTCCCAGAAGAATCACCACCTACCAAGACATTCCCAGCCAGGAGCGCCTGGCACCAGGCACCTCTTCTCAGGACTTCCCAGGCCCTGCCCTGGCTATTCCATGCCCAGATGCAGACAAGGGCAGAGGTGATGCTGGCCGGAATATGCCCTTTGAGGAGCCTGGCCGGCCGGGGAGGCTCCTGCTGGAGCAATGGCGCAAGCCCATTTCCCAGAGCCAAAGCAGTGAGTTCTCCTTCCTGGGGTCCAACTGGGACAGTTTTCAAGGCATGGTGACATCCCTCCCCAATGGGGAGCCTGCACCCAGACACTTCCTCTCCTATGGCTGCTGCAGCAAGAGGCTAAGCAGCAAACCCCTGCGGGCCCCGGGCCTGTACCTCAGCGGCCCATGGTCTGGCAGGGAAGGTGGAAAGCCCTCAGCTTGTGCTGGCCACGTGAGCACACATTTCGGGAAGCCCAACCATTTGTGGCTGCCCTGCCACCTGAAACAAGCCTCTGGTCCCAAGTACCTGCCTCCAAAATGTCCTTCTCCTGTGCCTCCTCTCTACCTGGACGATGATGGGCTGCCCTTCCCCACGGACGTGATCCAGCACCGGCTGCGGCAGATCGAGGCCAGCTACAAGCAGGAGGTGGAGCAGCTGCGCCGGCAGGTGCGCGAGCTGCAGCTGCGCCTGGACATTCGCCACTTCTGTGCCCCTCCGGCCGAGCCCCCCATGGACTACGAGGACGACTTTGTGAGTACGGGCTCACACACCACACCGGGTCCCTTCACACCTCCCTTGCCAACCTACAGCTATCCATCCCTTTGGGAGGGGGTGGGAAACATTGTCAGTCGTTTTCCCCATCCTGGCAATGTCCTCATCCACTCAGAGGTGTCTCTGCTGCTCGAGGACCAAACTCCTACACACTCATGGATTCTTTGCCCTGTGTCTGTGGGCTCGGGAACCACCTGGGTGCCCCTCACCAGCACAGGGTGTGCGGAGCAGGGCATGCCCTGGAGTGTGTGCCCAGCAGCAGAGGGGATTGGTGACGTGGTCTCATTTTCCAGACGTGTCTGAAGGAATCAGATGGCAGCGACACAGAGGATTTCTGTTCTGACCACAGCGAGGACTGTTTGTCAGAAGCAAGCTGGGAACCTGTGGATAAGAAGGAGACTGAGGTGTGTGTCCCAACATGGAGCTGTGATGCAGTGGGAGGGAATGTTTTTTTGCAGCTGACCTGAGTGGGCACAGCAGCAGAGAGTGGTCTGGAAGTGAGGCAGTGAGGAGCTTCCCATGTCCTTGATGCATCCTCTGCTGCTAATGGCTCAGATGGGGTGGGCTCACTGTGAGGCGTGGCCCAAAGCCACCCCCCCAGCCTGCCCAGAGCTGTCACTGGGGAGTTACAGATGGGATCTCACTGGTGCTTGCCCTAGGTCACGCGGTGGGTCCCAGACCACATGGCCTCACACTGCTTCAGCTGCGACTGTGAGTTCTGGCTGGCCAAACGGAGACACCACTGCAGGTAAAAATGTCAGCGCTCCGGGCCCCTCCTCTCCTTAGCCTCGTGTCACAAAATGCCCTGTTGCCAGATCTATTCCCTCCAGCTCCCAGAAGAAAGTTTTAGGTCTTTCCACTACATGCCAGGCCTCATCGGTTCCCTGCAGAGTTCCATTCTACATCCTTCTTGTTTCTAGTTTTCCAAGGCCTTTGATCCCTCTCTAGGACAGTAATGAGTCCCTGTCAGCACTAGCAGTTTGCTTGCACTGCTGACCACAGTATAAGAAACACGTTTACAATCCTCAGTCAGGCTGGTGCTTTGCCCTGACCTGGACCCTTTGTGCTTGCTAAAGTTTTTCTTTGGTGGTCCCAGCTCTCTTCTCACTGGTTTTCTTGCTCCTTGACAGGAACTGTGGGAATGTGTTCTGTGCTACCTGCTGCCATCTGAAGCTGCCCATCCCAGATCAGCAGTTGTACGACCCTGTCCTCGTTTGTAACTCCTGTTACGACCATATCCAAGTGTCTCGTGCCAGGGAGCTCATGAGCCAACATATGAAGAAACCCATTGCCACAGCTTCCAGCTGAATGTCAGACAAGGGACCTGTCTAAGCCCAGCCTTTTCTCTTGTGAGTTTGAAGGGTGACTCTGCCTCCAGGGTAACTGTGAAGGCCTTTGGTGCAACACTTGAACACCAAGCTGGAATGCACTGTCTGCAGCAGCCTCACTGCCGGGCTGGAGCAGAGGAGTTCAGATCAGAGAGTTTGCTGTGTTCCCACCCCGAAGCCGGTGGGCCTGCGTGTTGTAGCCCTGATGGCCATGGGCTAAGAGAGGATCACAGCCTCTTCCTTTTGTGGGCTGGAAAGCAATGTTTTCACAGCTCTTGCCTGTGCAAAGTCTCCCCAAAGCAATAGAAAGGCATGTTTAGAACCACCTCCCCCTCCAAAGGCAGGCTGCTGTGTGAGAAGGAAGAGGGCAAGCTCCCAGTGGTCTCACGGGCATTGGAAGGGCCTCCGCCTGGAGCAGATCTGTAGATTCTCTTTCCATGAGTGTGATTTGCGATCAGCTTGGTGAACAAGACTCATTAGCCATCACTAACTGATTTTCTCTCAGGCTCTGAAGAGAAATTCATTCCAGCCGAAAAGGGCCAAGCAGATCCTGCCCCTATTCAGGCTCTGCTGGGGTCGGTGTTACACTGGACTTTGTCCATGCCCCCAGCACCATGAGGAGATGGGAGATTGGCTTTTCACTTCTGCTCTGCCCGTCTGCTTCGTCTGCGGTCGTGTCACAGCCTGGTGCTAACACAGGAATGGCACCCTGATCCTCTCCTGGCATGGAAACAGAACTCGTGTTCCTGTGTTGCTCTTCCTTCCCTTTTCTGCCCTCTGCTCTCCACTTCCTACTGCTCTTTATCCTGAAAACTTGATACCATGAGGGTATAGGCCATAATGTGTTGTTTTACCTCCTGGAATGTGCTGTCTGGTGTACGTGAGGGTTTCAGTCCAAATGCTGCTATATATTTCTGTGCACTTAATGTAACCCGAAGAAGGGAGAATAAAGCATCAATACCAAAACAGGGGTGGGGATGGACATTGGCTGATATACACACTACGGTCTGTGCTTTTCACTTTAGTGTACAGCCAAGCTGCAGTGATAACCATGACATGTTCAGTATTGGAAACGATCTCTCTGACTTGCCCCAGTGCTACCTGAAATGCCTCTTGAATTTGACTTCTTTTTTTGTCTCCTGTACAGTGGTCAAAGTTCAGAGTTGCCAACTTGTAATTGCCTCTATGCTTCTCCTTTAAACTAGAGAGCAGGAATCTCAACTCATCCTAAGGACAAGGAACAGGGTTTAGAAAGGAAGAAAGGTTTATAAAGTGGGCTTCAGTGGGCTTGTAATCCCTAGATCTCTCGAGGACCATCCATCGTGCTTCCTCTGCAAGGCATCTGTGGATACTAGTCAGGAAGAAGAGTTTGAAAGTGGGGCACTTCTTTGCAGAAATGTAGGTTTTCTTTCCCATATATTCTTCACTTCAGGAGCTGAGACTCTATGTGGCAGGGAGGACCTGTGAGGGCATTTGTCTGCTAACAAGGCAAAGGACTGCTGTTGTGATCTCCCACATCTTTCGGTAATGGTTTATCATCTCCGTTGGAAGGAATGAAATAAGGACCCTTTCCTGCACTTTGGCTTGTCAGCCTCTGGTTTTGTAAATCCTGTTGCGTGAGTGAAGCTCATCCTCTGAAGACCCTGTACTTACTTAGACTCTGCTTCTTTTCCATACTGGGAACAAACAACACAGCTCTGGGAAGAGAAGGCGCCTTGCTTCAGATTCACCCCTGCCTTGTACCTTGCAGTCATTGCCAGACATGGAAGCGTGACTGTTGGCCTGGCAGAAGAAACTGGATTTGCTCCTGTTTTGCACGTGTTGGAATGACTGCAAGTGATGAGGAAGCTGGAAACTAGGTACTGCTGGCCCTCTCATTCAGGCCGTTAGTCCAAACTGCTTTTAGCTCTTGTTTCAGCGTCACAATGTGCTGGCCAAAAACTCTCCAATCAATTCGATGGCATTGTGACAATTGTGCTGTACAACTCGATACAGTCAAAATAAAATCTCTATATTAGTGCTGCTGGGTTTGGCCCCTTCTTTCCTGTCTGGGGAGTTCTGCTTGCCCAGGGGGTTTTAAGCTGCTGTTACTCACCACCTTTTCCCTTGATTAAGGTATGTTAGGGATTTAATATCCCTTCTCACAATCAGAATCACAGGTAGGGCACAGAACATCTTTGCCCTCTTCTAAACAAACCTGCAGGATGTCCTTTCCAGGTTAACCAGGACCTTCCAGCCTCTCTTACAAGGACTCAAGGAGTTGTTTTCTTTCTAAGGAAGCATTGTTAGGCAGGATTCCCTGCTATGAGGAAATGCTGAGAGAGTTGGGAATGTTCACCTAGAGAAGACTCCAGGGAGACCTTAGAGCCCCTCCCAGTGCCTAAAGGAGCTGCAGGAGACCTGGAGAGGGACTTCAGACAAAGGATGGAGGGACAGGACACAGGGAATGGCTTCCCATTGCCAGAGGGCAGCATAGATGGGATATTGGGAAGGAATTGTTCCCTGGGAGGGTGGGATGCCCTGGCACAGGGTGCCCAGAGAAGCTGTGGCTGCCCCTGGATCCCTGAAAGTGTCCAAGGCCAGGCTGGACAGGGCTTGGAGCCACCTGGGATAATGGAAGGTGTCCCTGTCCATGGCAGAGGGTGGCACTGCATGAGCTTCAAAGTCCTTCCAACCAAACCATTCTTTGATTCTATGATCCCCTCACTCTTCACTGATGTTTTCCTACCGCCTGTTGCAGGTAGGTGTGTGGGTGGTGTTCCTCTGTGCAAGGTGCTGGGTGGAAGAGTAGTGCTTTGTCAGCTGCATGGTGCTGCAAGTCAGTCATGGTTTGTTACAGAGCCAGAGAGAATCTCCTGAAAAGCTGGTCCTCAATTCAAAGATCCAGGGATATTGAAATGCAGCAGATCCCTGGTAAACTACTCCTCAGTTTGGCTCAGGTATTCCTGTCAGACAGGAGATACATAAAGGTCTTTTAGCAGAAATGTGGGGAGCAGGACAGTTTGTCACACTGAAACATGAACCATTGTTCCTCACAGTCACACGAGGTCAGGAGGCTGCTTTTGCTGGAGATTGTAAAACTGGACAAAAAAGGTAATTAAATGAGATTCTTTCTAGAAACCAGGTAAATCAATGAAATTATAGTCCTGCCAACACTTGAATACACATTTGCAATGTGAAATGGAATTGGTACTACCCGACTGACGTGAGAATTATGAAGAGTTTAGAGGGGTAACCTCTGTATGGAATGTGTAGTCACTGCCCCAGTGAGGCAAGGGCTCAGCTTTGAAGAATTCCCTCAGGCAGCTGCTGACCCTCAGAGAGAATCCCTGACTGCTGACCTGAGGATGAGACCCCACTGACCCTCGGCCGGGCTCCAGCCCAGTCCAATCTGATCTGTGGTCAAACAGTCACATTAAGTGTGGCTGGCCAGAATCTGACCTGCCCACCACAGCTACCACAGTTGTGACAGGCTGGTCACACTGGGACTGCCTGTGGCAGGACACTGGCTGGAGGAGCTGGTCCCAGCTGTGGTGGGTGCTCTGCCACAGCAGCACTACTCAGTATTAGTCATGACCAGCATTTTTACAAGAAAAGGCCATTTGTTATTAACTTCCATCTTTAGCAGTTCCAATGTCATCTGGAGAAGCAGAGGAAGGCTGACTGCTGGGACATGGGTGTGACCTGTTGGCTTCTTATCCCCAGCAGGAGAAATACCACAGCAGAATTCCATGCACATTTAAAAGATAAATTCCCATTTCCATGCACAGTTAAAAGATAAATTGTTATTTATACATAATATTAAGTAACAAGCTGCTGGGACACTCCTGGCTAGTGTCACATCAGCCTGGCCACCCCATTGAGGTGCACTGAGCTCTGGTTATTAGGCATGGAGGGAAGTGTTATCACTACAGGCACATAAAGCCCTCATTGCCAACACGTTCAACCTGTGGTAATTGCTATCTGCCGAAATGGGTCTGAACTCAGCACAAACAGGGACATCAAAGCCTTCCCCATCCATGCACCAACTGCCAGGAATCCTTGGTGAATTAACAGCCAGGGCTGTGTGTGATGTGCCACGCAATCTCAGCAGCCGCTGAACAAAATAAATACACATTTCGGTGTAGTGAGAAGCCAGGTCAGGCTGGCGAGGACTGGGGTTACTCAGGTGTGTTAATGGATAACACTGAAACGGGTGGGAATGTGGAGGAAGAAGAGGAAGAGGAACATGACGTGTGGCCTTGTTAACCCTCTGAGTGCTTCGCAGGGTACAGTTCAATGTGAGAGACATAGGGAGGAAGGATTTTCCAGCTTTCTAAGGTGTATGAGTGTCTTTCTGGTCCATTTTCAGTGATAGTTCACACATTTCATTCCCGAAGTCTTGGGCTTCTGTGAACTTGGGGTGCTGCCGTTTGTTTATGGGATTTTGGGTATCTCTGTGTGTCCTTAGATTAAACAATTGTCTGTATATGAAAGATGCCGCATGCAGCCTCCAGTATGTTTAAAATCGTCATAATTTGAAACAAAAAAAAAGGTTGCCCAAAGCAATGCACAGCTTCAGTCTCACCAAGCTTAGGCTGCTTATGCAGCTTTAGAATCACAGAATAATTAAGGTTGAAAAAACCCTCTGAGATCACCGAGTACAACCGTTCTCCAGCGATGCTGGAGTCACTAACCCATCATTAAGCCATGTCCCCAAGGCCACATCCGCAGGGCTGTTAAACCCCTCGAGGCACAAAGACACTAACAGTACCCTCGGCAGCTGTGCTATGGGCTGGACAAACCTTTCTGTGAGAAAATTCCCCCATGTCCACCCTGAGCCTCCCCCGGCCCAGCCTGAGGCCGTTCCCTCTCCTCCTGTCCCTGTTCCCTGGGAGCAGAGCCCGACCCCCCCGGCTGTCCCCTCCTGTCAGGAGCTGTGCAGAGCCAGAATGGCCCCCCTGAGCCTCCTTTGCTCCAGGCTGAGCCCCTTCCCAGCTCCCTCAGCTGCTCCTGGGGCTCCAGCTCCTTCCCAGCTCCCTCAGCCCCTCCTGGGGCTCCAGCCCCTTTCCAGCTCCCTCCTCCCCTCCTGAGGCTCCGGCCCCT
>VZTB01009914.1:196312-271873 GCA_013397245.1 Thryothorus ludovicianus
CCAGCTCCCTCAGCCCCTCCTGGGGCTCCAGCCCCTTCCCAGCTCCCTCAGCCCCTCCTGGGGCTCCAGACCCTTTCCAGCTCCCTCAGCCCCTCCTGGGGCTCCAGACCCTTTCCAGCTCCCTCAGCCGCTCCCCATCGGCGCTCCCGTTTCCCGCCTTTTTACCTCAGCGCCTCTCCCAGGGCGCCCCCCGGGGCTCGCTGGGAGCGATGTGGCGTGAGGGGGATGGCGGGGCGCTGAGGGCTGAGGGAGCTGAAGGTAGGGGGACCTGCCCTGGTGGCTGCTCGGGTCACCCAAGGTAGGAAAAGGGTTGTTCTCCATGAAGGTGGTTCCCGGATCAGTCTGTCTGAACCCTCCAGCGCCGTGTGCTGCTCTGACACCCTCGCCCTGTTTCCTGCAGCACCATCCACCTTTAGGACAGGTCAGGGTATCCCAATCCTTAATTTTGGTTGCTGTTTAAGAGCAGGAATTACCATCTGATTCCTGACGTGTTTCCTGTGGTATATGAGACTTTACCTGTAATACCAGGAAAACAAAAGTAAGCGTTTGAGAAGTCAAAAAATTCACTTCAACACCAAGTTAGAATGAATTTAAGTTAAGATGAGTCACTAGAGACTTCTTCAGTGCAGCCTGCTCTGACTGATGCACTGCAGGG
This sequence comes from Thryothorus ludovicianus, assembly GCA_013397245.1. NCBI lineage: Eukaryota > Metazoa > Chordata > Aves > Passeriformes > Certhiidae > Thryothorus > Thryothorus ludovicianus. The sequence continues at coordinate 196,968 of VZTB01009914.1, forward strand.
CAGTGGTAGAGCAAATTCTATGACACAGCCTTTTGATTTTTTGGCCTCTTTCTATGGGATGCAGTTTTAGGGAGCTTTGGTTCTCAGAGAATGTTTCTAGAAAGACAAGGAAGGCAAACATTGGGTTTCATGCACAGCCGAGTTCTGACAATCTGACAGTTCCCTGTCCTGAAGACTTAGGCAAGGCTTTGCTGTAAATGTGAGGTAATTTGAGAGATAAAAGATATTTTTGTTTGCAAAGTTTCAGTCTGTTCCAGATGTCTTGCATCATAGAACTCTCTGTTAAACATCCAAGAACAACTCCTGTCAAGCAACTCTGCTTCCTAGCTTGGCATCCTATAATGTCTTGTTGATACGTTAAGACAATCATAATTTCCCTATCCAAAGGTAAAATATAAACAAGGGAATTCTCAGATATCTGGTGATTCTCTGTTAATATATGGTAAAAATACTGATTGAAATAAAAATATTTTCTGCTCTCTCTGAGCAGGAAATAATCAATCCAAAATGTTAACTCTTAATAGATTTTCAGGGCCAAATTATATTTATTTAGTGATTTTTAATGATTTAATGTGAACTTGCAGAATAATGACTGTAAGTTGTCCATCTTGAGTTAGTTCCCATCGTAGAATCATGGAATGGTTTGGGATGGAAGGAACCTTAAAGCCCACCCAATTCCACCCCTCTGCCATGGCCAGGGACACTTTCCTCTAGACCAGATTGCTCCAAACCCTGTCGAACCTGGCCTGTCAGAGGACAGAGGTAAATGTGAGGCTATTTTTAAAAATTCCTTTAGAGTGAGAAGTCAAAACTCCACGGCAAGAAAGCCTGGCTGCTGGCTAAACAGTTTTGGTGTAAAGTATCCTGAAATTCATATTTGGCATGGGACGTCTCCATGGAAAAGGCACAAATGCAGGTGTGTTTGTCGGAATTCAGTGAGAACAGGAATCCTGGGTGTAGCTGTCAGTGTCTGAACAAATTCACTACAGCCTCTAATAGGAATCAAACTGTCACAGCTTATGAGCTAATTTAATGAAATAATCATTAATAGATGAAACTTAAAGGAAAAGAGAATATCTACACAAGGACAAAATTGCAAAGTTTGGGATATTTTTATCTAAACTGAACTAGTTGAGCTGACTGGAAAAAAATGCTGACTTTGAATTTTTATTCTTGACGAAACGCCTTGTCATAAAGTGCTTTCAGGGTCACTTGGAGGATTTGGACATTGCTCTTCCCCAGGTTGTCCAGAAGCTGCTAGCACTGGAGTTCTAGTGAAGCCTGGCTTTGTGATTTCCATGGGTTTTTACCTTATTGTCGGGTTTAACATGGCACTTTCTGAATGGCTCCTTTGGTTTAGTGACTCCTGCACACCAGAATTTCCAGCGCATTTCTGAGCACTGGTGACTTGTTCCTGAGGTTGGAGGAGACTGAGCATTGCACAGAGGTGGGCTGGCACTATCCTGCCACTGCAGCAGCACCATGTGCTCAGGGTGGGGACACAGCCTGGTTCTGGGCCAGCTGTGCTGCAGCAAAGATGGTCCTGCTCCCCCAAAACTTTGTGGAGCCCCAGCTCCTCATACTGCCTTTCACTGCCTGGGAAAAGTCCTTTCTCCCACACTCGTTTCACTTTCTCGTGTACCCCATGCAGCACTGCTGACTCAGGACACTTTTATCACCAGGGTACTTTCTTTCCATGCTTTTACATAACAACTTCATCCCAGAGGCAGGTATATTCCCAGACTTTTCTAGATAAAGGAGTTTCCACTCTGCCTGCTTCAGCAATGGGCTCAGCCCACCACTGCTTCCGTTCTCCAACCCTGCACATCCTCAGTGCAGGACTCAGGTCCATCAGGTATGAAAAGAATTTCTGCACTTGCTTGTCAAAAAGAGAGTTTAAAGTGATACTTCTACATATATCTCTGCAATGCTCTGTCATGTGTATACCTCAAGTGAGAATTGGATAGAAAGAGGAAAGTCTAAACAGAAGAGAAAACTTTAAAGGTAAAAGATTCTTTGTTTGGTGTTCCTGCCCTTTCTCCAGATTTTTAGCATTCCCTAGTGATTTCCAGACAGTCTCTACTGAGGTTAAAGGGTGAAGAGAAAAACATATGTCCACAAGTAATCACTGTTAGACTAACATTCTTATACTTTTTTTAATTAAGCAAAATTAGGAAAATAAAGAACTGATGTCGTGTTGAAATGTTCTTGGTCTCATGTTTTTCCAGGTTATGTTTTTAAAGGCAAAAATATTGTGCAGAAGAGGTCGTTCTGCGCATAATTTTTTTTCTTGCCTAACTTCTTTATGTTGTATTTTTTTTATGCACTGAAGAGCAGAAAGTACAAAAGTCTTGACTTTTTGCTTTTGTCCAAAGGGGTTTTGCTAAAATTTTCAATCTCACTGAAATATTTTTATTCTTCAGAAGAGAAGATGAAGCAAGTTCCTAGAAAAAAATTCTTCCCTGACAAGGTGAGGCGGCCCCATGATCCCTGGGAGTGTCCAAGGCCAGGTTGGACATTGGGGCTTGGAGTACCCTGGGACAGTGTGAAGTGTCCCTGCCCATGGCAGGGGGTGGCACTGGATGGGCTTCAAGGTCCCTTCCAGCCCAAACCATTCCTTAATTCTGTGATTCCATGTATCCCTTAATCTCTCAGCTCTCCTTCCTTCTCAACACTGTAACACACAGAATGCTGAAAGCTTATTTCTTCTTGTGTCCTCATAAAAACATCTTCCCTTCATTTTAAGGGCACTGCACCAAGATTAGATTATTTGTGAAGTGATACTTCAAGTGTCTATTTCCTAAGTGACGGAACTAAAGGATATATTTTCAATCTTATCCTTGACTCTTTTCATGTCATCGTTGAAGTCCCAGTAAATTAATGCAAAGTAGCACTTGGTCAAAAGGTTTCTTTTTATGTGTGTTCAAAGCTCTTTATTGACTTCAGCACTAGGAAGATTTCTCTGGATTTTTCACTGTGAGAGCAGTAAAAGAAAAGATGTCCACCTGGGTCTTTCAGACCATAATTATTAGAAGGATAGTTCTGTTTGCTTTCTACTATTGGCAAAACCTTTGCTAGAAGTAGGGCTGGATCAGAGAAATGCACTGAAGCTTTAGATCAGAGAATAATGAAAAATGAGTCGAGGAGGCTGTGTGAGAAATGGGAGATATTGGTGCTGCCTGACCTTGCAAGTCCAGTCATGCCTTCAAATGCATCAGTGGCCAAAGCTTCTTTTGCCCATGATCACCCTTATGGCGAGTGGTAACCTCAGAGCAGTCGTGGTGCCCTTGAGTGATACACCCTTGTTAAGATAAATAATTTCTTTGTATTCAGGGCTTAAAATTCATATGGCCAAAAGAGGAATCTTAAAATTAAAAGCAGCTGAAAACATCTGTTTTAACACAGCGTGAAGAGCACCACATTTTCCCTTGAGAAAAGCAGAGTAGCTGCATTAGTAATGCACTTGCAAAACTTGTTGTAGGATTCATCTTGCCTAAGATTCTTCTGAATGTGTAATAGTCAGTTGGATGTGCCTGGGCTTGCACAGAAATTGCACAGAGAGTCAGTGGAGAGAAACAGGCACCTCCCAGAGCTTGAGTCACTCCAACTTTGTTAGACGGATGCCTTTTGAAGACAAGTAGTTTCTTTCTGATGAGCCTATTTAGTTCATCAAGTGTACAGGGAGCTGGCAGCTGCCAGACCTCTGGACCTGTGGCAGGAAGGCATTAATCCCACCTGGCTATTGAAGTGCAGACAACACTGTCTCTCCCATTTTCCATTCTTGAAGACACTTTCTTCATTTCAGTGAAGGCATCATTTTCATTTTCATCAATCCTTTGGCTGGTACAGGACCAGAGCTTGCAGATTTTGCACCCAGACCCATTCCAAGTGTTCATTAACTGGACAGGAACAGGCACAGCTGCATTCCCTAATTTCCTGCACAGCTTTGAGTTCTGTTGACTCCATATGAGTAACTACCTCCTCTTAAGCACAACTTTTGGGCCTGACTTCATAAATTCCCAGTCAAAGGATGATCTTCAGTTGCTTCCTTTGTATTTCCTGCACAGTGCATTCTTGACTGGGATGTGAGATGCTGGAGAGTGTCAGTCTCGTGTCCTTTGGCCCAGCTGAGCTGGTGATAACTCCTTTTCACTTCTATCCCTACCCACAATGCCTGGAAATGATCTGGGCATTCCTTCAATTTTCAACAGATGTTTGAAGAAATGATGTAGCACATGCAGCTTCACTCTTGGCACACATCTGATTCTGGTAGTGATGGATTTGCTTTTATTTCATAGAACCATAAAAATGGGCAATGGGTTTATTTGGAAGGGACCTTAAAGCTCATCCCATTCCACCCCTGCCATGGGCAGTGACACCTCTCATTACCACAAGGTGCTCCAAGCCCTGTCCTGCCTGGCCTTGGACACCTCCAGGGATGAGGCAGCCACAGCTACTCTGGGCACCCTGTGCCAGGGAATCCCCACCCTCATAGCCAAGAATTTCTTCCCAAATCTCATCTATCCCTGCCCTGTGGCAGTGGGAAGCCATTACCTCTGGTTCTGTGACTACAGGCTCTTGTAAATAATCTCCCTCCATCTTTCTTGTTTGCTCCTTCAGGCATTGGAAGGCCACAATAAGGTCACCCCAAAACCTTCTCTTCTCCAGACTGGAAAATCCCAGCTCTCCCAGCCTTTCCTCTCAGCAGAGCTGCTCCATCCCTCTGATCATCCTGCTGCCTCCTCTGGACTTGCTAGAATAGGTCAATATCCTTCTGTGCTGCAACCCTAGGCCTGGATTTCTGGGCTTTCCAATTTCCTGAGCTTGCAGTTAGCCCTGGGACCTTCCAGGTAGCCCTGGGTCCTGCAGGTAGCCCTCAGTACCAAATGTGAGCCCCTCCTGAGTGCAGACCCCACCAGGAAAAGTGCCCAGGGGTCTTGCTCAGCCCCATCATTGGACCATTGGACTGATGAGAACTCTCCCCAAAAGTGCTGGGCATAGTTCAGTGCTTGTCATGGGACCATTCACACCAGGCTGTTTGGATGTGGCAGTTCTGAAATGGAAGAGTAACAGATTTTTGCCAGTATTAACAGCCTCTGTGTTAGAGAGTGGAACTGGGTACAGTCACTGGTAAAGCTGCAGCCTTTGTGCCTTCAGCTAAAGTGATGATTGATTTGTTCTTTACTGGAACACGAAATAATACTATCTCAAGAGAAAGGTATCTGTAAGAATGTGGCGTTAGTGTTATCACCCCTCCAGCTAGATTTCACAAGCTTATTTCTATCCAATTAATCCAATTTTTGTCCAGTTTTGAGAAAGCAGGATTGAGTGAATATTTGAGTAATTCTCTAATGAGCAGATCTCTGCTTTGAAGATAATAACAATGACCTTGGTCAGATCAAATTCCATCCCAAAGCTCACTATCTCTTCTCACAGCAATGCCCAAGGAGGAGGCAGGAACACAGCAAGCAGGGACTGATGCATTCCCAAAATACTTCCAACAGAACATATTTCCTCACTGACAGGGTGGTGAGGCCTTGACAGGTGCTGCCCAGGGAGGTTTGGAGTCTCTATCCCTAGAGGTGCCCAAGGAAGGCCTGGACATGGCAGTCAGCACTCTGGGCTGGGGACAAGTTGGCACAGATTTGACTTCATGGTCTGGGAGGCTTGCCCAGTCCAAATGATCTGTGATTCCGTGTGGCTGAGGGAAGTAATAAACCCTAAGTTGTATTTAATAGCCCTTGGTGGATTTCATTTCCATGACTTTGTTTGTCCCAACTGATGCAGACAGTGCCAAGGACTTCACCGTGGGGCTGTTGTGCTCCAGAGCCACTTTTGAGCCTCCTGCATTCAATCTCCACTTGGCTTTGGTGTGATTGGGTCTCCATCCTTGTCACTCCCTCTGGCCATGATTTTAAACACTTCTGTCTCAGTTCCCTCAGTTGCATTTTCTCTGGAATGGAGAATCCTGTCTCCCTGTTCTTCAGGACGGTGTTCTGTGACCATCCGTATGCCTTCCCTTCTTGTGGAGATGCAGAGTCCATCCAGAGCTTCTGTGGGCCCAAGTACATCTCCTTTCTGATCCAAAACAAATTTATTTTAAGGCTGATCTGTCTTGTTTGGAAGAAGGAAGGGACTGTGGGTTTTTTGTAATTTATCAGTAAAAATTTATTCCATAAAATGTCATTCACCCCTCTTTCCATAGTACTCAAAGGAGATCATTGTTCCCTATCAGCTATTTCATAACCAGTGACAGAATGGCTGTAGCTGGTAATTTCTCCTGGGTAGGACTGGATCAACCATATCTTAGACAAAACAACTTAGAAACTTCTCTCCAATTAACAGGGCAGGATGAAAGTGTGTGAATGAAGTCTCATGGATCTGTTGACTCTTGATCCAACCTTGAAGTTTTAGAAATGAATCGCCATCTGCCCCTTTGATATCTCTGCTCTCAGCAAACACTTCCTTCAGTGGTTTTGACTTTTTACTTGTAGCTTTTAATAGCATATGATCTGGATTTGATGTCTTACACTTATCTCCTATTTCACAAGCACATCTTCCCTTCAGGTTTTTCCTTTTTTTTTCTTAGAAGACTAGGTTTTTCTGTAGTATCTGTTTTCCTTTAGAATCATTCTAACAAGTTACAAGAAATTTCTCCTTTGCCACTGCTTGTTCTCTTTGTCTTCACTGGAGCCCTTCAAACATTTTTTTGTTGGTTGCTCAGGTTTGCAAACACACTTTGGAGCTTGCAGTGAGAGATTCACAGATATCATTTAGGGATTTTGGCAGTATCCAGAATTGTGTTCTGTTCACAGGTCACAGAATGTTCTCAAAGATGCCCAGATTTCATCATAAAGTTGCTCAGAATTAGTTTTTGGGTCATGTGAGTCATTCCCGCATCTGCTGCTTTGAAATGATGGCCACCAGCTCTTTCTGTGTTGTTCAGCTCTTAGGTTTGTTGTTCCAAACAGCACAAAAATGCAGCAACATCCTATTAAAAAGAGCAATAGGCAGAGATATTAAAAACCTTCTTCGTTATCATAGCAACAATCTCCTGTGGAATCTCATGTAAGTGCCTGGCATTACAAGTTAATTATTTGAGTTGTTTGCCATCTCAAGTTATACTTGTTACATTTATTGATTATCAACGTTGGATTAAATTCGATTTCATCAAGGATTTCTCTCTTTCTCAGATCAATTGCAGATTATAAAGACTGTCTGTTCTGCAAATAATGCCTTTGCTTTTAAATTATCTCTGTGTATCACCAAGTAATACCTGCAGAAAACTGCCTCATCTACAAAATTGATTTTTAGTTTAAAATCAGTGTTTAATTTCACTGTGAAATTCACATTCCTTTGTGAATCCACCTTCTGTGGCTTGCCATGATGATAAAGTCAAGCAGCCAAATCAAAAGGCTGGTAGTAAAACACTAAAGACTGTGGTTATGGAGTTTCTTCAATGTGTGTAGATCAATTTTCCAATGTATACTTTTAATATTTATTAGAGTACATATAAAAGAAATACCATATATATATACAAAATAGAATATATAATATATATTAAATGTTTTTGAAGACAAATCAATCAGTCTTCATTTGGGTAAGAATACATTTCTGGAATTTATTTTACTGTGTGACTCTTGAAATGTTTAATCAAAGTAAGCCATAGCACTCTGCAAAAGGAGCACAAATTCTGGGAATCTTGTGGCTGTGTTTGGATCCTTGAGACCCTCCACGGGGTTGTTCAGCCCCCAGCCCTCTCAGTGACTGTGCTGCTCCTGCAGCTGCCCTGCCATGGCAGCAGCACCTTCCAGGGGAGCCCAGGGAGCAGGGGAGAGCAGGGGAGACTGCAGGAGAGAACTGGAGGCTTCTGGACTTCTGGAATGAAGGCTACAAATTTGAAAATGGATCTGCTTGAGAAAGGGAAAGCATTGTGGGTTACAAATATGTATTTCAAAGAAGCCCTGAATATGAAACAAGCAGGTCTGTAATTCAAGTGAGGTTCCAGGGCAACAGCATAGTGGGTGTCCTCATCAGTGCAGTGGTTTGTTCTTTAGGAGTTTTTTGCTTGACTTCACCAGAATTTGTCTTAGTTAACGAGTCTATTTGTCTTTGAAGAATGTCCTTGCCTGGACAAAAAGAGATTTTTTATTATTATGAAAATATTGGGAACTAGCTCCACTGTTTTGGACAACTTTTTGCAGCCCTGAGTTTCACTTGATGAATGAGAAAAACTACAGTGACTTCTGGTGGTCACTACAGTGACCACCTCCAAGGTACCTTATTGAAGAGAACTACAGGACTTACTCTAAATGCTTTATATATTCCAGTGAAAAGTGCTCCTTACTTGGAGGGCCTGGCTTATCAGATATCAAAAGATCTGAAGTAAAAATGCAAGGGCTTCCTTTTCTACTACAGCAAAATGCTTATTCTTTTTTTTTCTCTCACAAAGGACAAGCAAAGCAAGTTATGCTTATGTGTGTTGAAAAAGGCTTGATCTACCCAAGCTTGATCATCCAGTTTCCTGTCTTGCAAATATCAACCTTTGTCTTTTATTCATGATTTTTTTTTTAAATATAAGCTTATCCAAGTTTATCCAACCATATCCAACTTGGTCAGGCTATGGCAGGATAACATGTTGGAGTAAGGATGATAATAGCCAACAGCCAGTTAGGCCATTGATATTCCAAAATTTATTTTTCACCCAGTCCACCTTTGTTCTTTCATTTTCATCATGAGCTTCTTTTTCATCTGGGACTTAAGAATCAGCGTGATGGGAGTCACAATCATAAAACTTATCTCAGAACCGATGTTTGGGATAGAAAATGATTCCAAAGCTTTTGGTTTAGTCATGGCAGTCCCTGAAAAGTGCTGGTTGTCAATGAATTTCCCATCTTCCCTTTCACCATTTTGGCTAAATTTGATAATTTTTGAGCTCAAGTGACCAGCAAATCATAAGTCTTTTGAGTTCTGATTTCTCCATCTTTTCTCCCTTTTCATTGTTTAATTGCTGCCCCTGTCCTATTCTTATCTGTCCTAGCTAGAGAAACTGAAAGGATTTAAATTCCACTTTGGTCACTTCTTCCAGTTTGAGATGCATGTGAGATCCTGTATTGCATCCCAGAAGATGATCTGGTGCAAGCTGAGGACCCTGAGAAGAAGAAGTTGCAGAGTGGATTTGTTTGGTTTTGGCAGCATGAGCTCATCCATCCCTGGACAGCTGAATTTGGACCCAGGATCTTGCCTAAAATCCTGACTGCTTCAGACAATAATCAACCAACGGAGCAAAAGTGAAACACCTTGTACATGGTTTAAAAAACACAGCTGGAAAAAAAATTAAAATAACCACATTTAAACCCAGATCACAAAAATATAAAGGTGGCTTGCTTTTAATGGAAAGGCTTTACTTAATTTCACCGCTAAATTTCTCCAATTCCAGCTTTTCTCTTCCCCTCCCTTCCCCTACATTTCATCCACAGGTGATGACTGTCTTCAGGCTGGCACAACTGCATGGGTAACAACAGGACTTTACTCCCCTAGTAGCTGATCCTGTGGCTTCCTATTTTCATTAATTCATCTATGAAATTAGCTTTTTATTAACCATTACCTCAGATGATCAGGCACTAAGGACTAATCCTTCATACCTAGATCTCTTCCAAAATAAACTTGTATTTTAAGTATACGTGAGTTTCTCTTCATGACTCATCTTTGTCAAGAGAAATTAACTTTCCAGAGTCCTTTAACTCTGATTTATCACCAGAAGAAGGAGCAGGGCAGACACTGGTTGTTAAAATGGGATCCATGGTTTCCCTTGGGTAGAACTTGTTGGTTTTGAAACTTCTCCTTGTCTTCTTTCTGTTTTGAAGTTTGTTTGATCTATATGAATTCTACTTAAAAAAAAGGACATTGGAGGTGACTGTGCCCTGTCAGCTTGTGATCACAGGAGACCATTTCAGCATTACTCTGTAATGGCAAAAGCATCCTTGGGAGTCATTCCACTGTAGATGTGGACAAACCCTTGAAGAGGAAGAAAATGTTACTGGGAGGTAACTGATTGCAGATGAATTCATGGAGATGAACTGGAAGATTTTTAAAGTTCTATTAATCTTACATGGAAGAGTATTTTGAGATTTGCCACTGAAGGCAAGAATTTTAGTTGAAAATTTAGATAAATGGTCAGATTGTTTCTGATAAACAGATATTAGGTTTCTGTTTTCTGTGGAAAACATAATTTAGTAATATTTGATTGCTATAAATCATCCTCACTGGTTTATATTTGCTGGTGCCTGACAAGTTGCAGTTGAGCTCTGTGTACCTGTGGCTGCTGTTCCAGTACACAAGGTTTGGAGTGCCCTGTGCAGTGCGGCTGTGCTGGCTGTCCCTGACATGGCACTAAACACAGGCTCCAAGTGAGGACTCATCCCTGTGCTGTGCTGGAGGTGGTAGGATCTCCCTCAGCACCCCTTGCCCGTGTGCAGTGCTGACCAGCCCCAAACACTGACAGCTCTGACAGCTCCTGAGCTGCAGCTCCAGAACTGCATCACAGGATCATGGAATGGTTTGAGCTGGAAGGGGCCCTAGAGCTCATCTCATCCCAGCTCTGCCATGGGCAGGGACACCTCCCACTCTCCCAGGCTGCTCCCAGCTCCAATGTCCAGCCTGGCCTTGGACACTCCCTGGGATCCAGGGGCAGCCACAGCTGCTCTGGGCACCCTGTGCCAGGGCATCACCTCCCTCACAGGTAAGGATTTGTTCCTAATATCTCATCTAATCCTGCCCTCTGGCAGCTGGAAGCCATTCCCCCTCATCCTGTCCCTCCATCCCTCATCAATATTCTTTCTCCATCTTTCCTGTTGGCTCTTTCAGATACTGGACACTGTCTCTGTTGCTGAAGGGGTTTGTAGTTTGAGGCCAAAATTTCCTGGCTGAGAACTGAAGGATCAGGTGTGTGAGCCTCCTGTTTTGGGAGGAGATGGTTTGCTTTTGAGGCCCCTTGTCTTAGGTAACTGGTGAAAAGGCCTGGACATAAGCTGGCTCAATGACAGGAGCTTATTCTGTCTTGAAGAGCAATTCAGGGACCATCAGCCGTTTTGTTTGACATATTCTCTCTTTTTTTCAGAAATACCCTTTCTCTAACTCTTCTCTACCCACACTACCCGGGAGTATTCAGCTACTGTATTTGCACAGGTCTTTAGGAATATTGTTATATAACACTGTCAAATAATACATATGTTATTCTATTAATATCATACACATATTATATATATATGTATATATTTAACACTGAGCAGACTCACACAATCACAAAATTAGTAAGGTTAGAAAGAACAACACTGTTTTCATCTGGTGGGGCTTATGAGTGGTGCCACCTCCCTGCTCAGGCAGGGCCATCCCAGAGCACAGGGCACAGCATTGTGTCCAGAGGGCTCTGGAATATCCCCGCTGAGGGACACTCCAGCCCCTCCCTGGGCAGCCTGTTCAGGGGTGGGCACTGCCCAGGGCAGAAGTTGTGCCTCCTGTGCAGAGGGAATTGCTGGGCTCAATCCCTGCCCGTGGCTCTGGTGCCACTGCTGGCCCCCGGAGCAGAGCCTGGGCCCTGCTCTGCCCCTCCCTGCACACAGGGACAGGAGATATTCCAGAGCCCTCTGCACACAGTTAAAATATCACACTTATACAGCCTCTCAGTGTTCTTACCAACACACTTCCGCAGAGATGCTTACCTCTTCCATGGAAAAGGTATTAATTAAATTAGTAATTAAAACTTGAAGTTCTGGGAGTTGTCAGAAACGTGGATGTCACAATTTGGAGCTGATGTCCACAGATGTGTTTGCTGAGGATGACAGGAAAGGAAATGCTGAGTAATGAGGTGATTCTGGAAATAACTGGGTAAAAATACACCAAACTGATGAAGCTGATGTAGAAGTCCAAATATTTCGTCTCAAATCACAAAATAAATGTTGTACCAGCCTACTCATATCTATGCTGAAGCAGATGAGAAAAACCAATAGAACCATCAAACCAGGCCAAACAATCCTCTAATCTAGCAATGGAAAGAGAAACCTAAATGTCCACAGATTAGTGAGACATAAGAGGACACCAGGAGCCCTCTGGATATGTTTTAGAGCCAAAGCTGGTGCCACCTTCAGGCTTGTAGGAAGCTCCCAGCTGCACACCGGGAGCTGGTGGTGGAGTTGGAAGAGCGGTTTCTCACTTCGAAAGGGAGTTTGTAGTTTCCAGATAATGGTGCTAGTTAGTAATTCAGCTCATAACGCCCATCAGTTTGAAACATTTCAGGAAGGAATGAAGTGTCTTTGTCAGTACAGAGAAAGAACAAGGGCTCCAGGTTTTTGCCTCAGATGTGAATGTCTCTGCAGAGAGATTAAAGCTCTCCTGGGTGCCATTCCCAGAGCTGCTTGTGGGGACTTAAAGAGTGTGTGTTTACTTTCTTAATTAGACATTGAAAATATCCCATTTTTCCCCAAATTAAAGTAATTTACAAAAAAAGAAAAAAAAAAAGACCCCCTTGTTTGTGCTCTGTAACACACCTTGAGTTTTCTGTAGGATCCTGGCACTACCCTTGGCAATGCTGAGGCAGTCGAGCCCTTCCTGGATGGGGGAAGGCATGTGTGTCAAAAGTGGGACATTTCTGCAGGTCCTGCCAGGCTTTAGAGTAATTAACAGTGGGAAGCTGGTATCCATAGAAGAGAAGGCAAAGATCTTTGAGCTCCCATGAGCACTTTGCTGGTAATTTGTTTTGTCGTTGTTTTATATTTAAAGTTTGAAGAACTAGAAGGATTCCAGTTCTTTCAACTGCAGGCCTCAAATTCCCGAGTTGGAGCTGTATTTTTAGTCCCTGATAGGAGCATACCCGCCATGTGTGTGCCAGGGGACATACAAAAGGCCCCAGATTTACTCAGCATTCCTGCTTCTTCCTAGATCTCCATCTGCTGGCAGATGTGCCTTTCAAGCGGGGGTGCTTTGGAGAGGAAGGAACAAGAGAGAGCATGTGAAAATGTGCAGCAGCTGCCAGCTGGGCTCCCTATGTATATAGTTATATTTATATGTGTGCACAGCTATATTTATATATGTGCATATAGCTATAGTTATATATGTCTACAGTTATATTTTTATATATAGTTATATTGATACATGTGTATAATTATGTACAGTTATATGTGTGTATAATTAGATTTACATATACAGTTATACGTATATAGTTGTAGGTATATTGATATTTCATAGGTGTATTGATATTTAGATAAGTATATGGACATTTCAATAGATAACTTGACATTTTATACTGAATCTGCAGTAAGTTTTTAAACAGGAATGGGTGTTGATTTGCATTTTCTCTGTGTTTTAAAGTTCAGATAATCGAGTGTTGTGTTTGGAAACATCTTTCGTGTTTCAGTAGTTGTGGCTGTCACGACAAATAACCCTCAGCACAGCGACAAGTTTACAAAAGAGGGGACCGACTCCTCGTTTGCATCATTTATTCATTCCCATCGGTGACTCTAGGGGAGTCACAGCCTTGCTCGCTGCCCAGGTCGCTTTCCCGGGGCCCCTTTCCCAGGAGCAGCGGGCGCGACCCCGACCCACTGCGGGTCCCGGCCCGCGGTGACTCGGGGTTCCCGGCGCCCTCCCGCATCCCCTCTCCGGCCCGCAGCATCCTCCACCTCCCCGCGGAGCCCGAGCGGCGGAATTCCAGACCTCTGACATCAGCCCGACCTGGAACCTCCCCGAGCCCCAGCCGGAGCGCGGGGGCGATGGGCAGAGCCCCGCAGGGCACCGCGGCCGGCCCGGNCCCTGCCGCCCGCGCCCTCGGCTGCCCATGTCCCAGCTCTGCGCGCCGTCCGCGCTCGCTGCCGGCACAGCCGGTGCCCGCCTCCGCTGCGGGAGCGCCGCGCTTTGGAAGCCTTCCCGGAGCGAGCGGGGGTGCTGGCGCAGGTCGGGCGATTACATGCGGACACTTCACTTTCAGCCATGCCTGCCCCGGGAGCTCTCTGTCTGCTGTAATTTTCTCCCTTTGATCTCCCTGGATCCTCTTTCGGGCTGTGGAGCTCCGCTTGCATCTACCTGCCTGCTGCGTGTGTGCGAGAAAAAGTTTTCCTCTTTTTTTAAATACTTTGTTTGGTTATAAATATCAATTCTATATTTTTTTAAGACCGAACCCGAACATCATCAGAGCCACATGGTTTTGTTAAGCTACTGGAAATAACTTTTAGCTGGGATTTACTGCAGCATTCCCTCCCGGCCCAGCCCCTGCGGACTCCAGCAGGCTCGCTGCCTAACAGGTTTGCAAAGCTTTTTTTTCTTGTAAATCCCCTTTTCTCTCCAGAGCCGTGCGATCACTGTAACTTCAGCTTTATGGAAAACACTTTCTGTCTTAATTCTCCCCGTTATGAAGACTCCTCGATGCGTTTCATGTGACCTTTGGGCAGACCGTGGAGCTTTCTATTTTATTTTGTGGGGCCTTGAGTCGGGATCTTCTTAACGTGTGCTTGGAAGTGGTCATACCGGAACTCGGGCGCGCACAGAAATAGTGCGAGAGAAACCAGATACGCCGTAGCTTTCTGCCTGATACCTGTTGGGCTTCGTGTCTAAACTCTGGCAGTGTTTTGGGGCCTTTTTATTTGCTGGGATCTTCCAGGCATGAAGAGGAGCTCTGTATCTTTTTAATTATCTTTGAGAACTCTACCCAGAGTCAGACTGTGAGCGTGAATTTCTAAGGGAAAAGTAAAGCTGATCTCCAAATTGAATGAAGCACTTCTGGCATGAGGAAGATGGAAGGGATCGACTCCATTTGGAAGGGGACGGTACCAGAGCAAGCCTTGTCACCATAAATTCAAGGAATAGTGCCTGCCTAATTTCTGGGAAGCACACCAATCAGTGCTGATAATATTCAAGGTTGTGCTTATGCTGTGGGAAATGCTAGCAAGAGGCTGAGGTGTCTCTCGAGGGTATTTGGGATGGATGTTTTGAACCTGTGGATATTCCTAACTCTTGGCCAGGAGACAGGAGGCCTCCACATCCGTGGGGAGTCCTCCCCGTGCGGCATCTCCGTGGGACGAGGAGTTCCTAATGCTCCCTGAGCACCTAAACTGACTTCTTGCTTGCATCCTGTTTCACTGATCCTTCTGGATTTATCTGCCAGAGGAGAGACTCACAATTTAGGGTTGTTTTTTTTTTTTTTTTTAAGTTTGTTTGATTAAAATATGCCTCTGAGCTCCCGGCGGCCTCTGAGCACGTGGCACGGGGCAAGAGGAGCGGCGATGGCAAGAGCCGGTGTCGCCGGAGAGCCGCGGTGGCGGTGACCGAGCCCCGCTGTGCGGCCCCTGGGTCTGTCCGGAGCCGGCTCAGAGCCCCGGGAGCGGTGTCGCCGGCTGGGCCCGCCGCGGTGAGGACGCGTTCCCGAGCGGTATGAGCGGCCGGAGCCTGTTGCTGGTAGCATGAGTGCTGGCCCCCAGGTGCAGCTGGCTGTCCTCTGGCCTTGGCTGCTCATGGCGACCCTGCAGGCAGGACTGGGTCACACCGGGCTGGCGCTGGCGGCGGCCGTGGAGTCGGAGCGGGCGGCGGCGCAAAAAGCCATCATCAGGGTCATCCCGCTCAAAGTGGAGCCCATCATCCTGGAAGGGGAGTTCGCCAGCGTCGCCGAGGTGACTCCGGCCGAAGGGAAACTGCTCCAGGTAAGAGCAGCGGTGCCTGGTCCCGCTCCGGCGGCCTCGCCACCCGCCCCAGCCTGTCCCCTTTCCCTCCTGGCTGCCTCGGCTCCCCGAGCAGTGCCTTGGGTTACGTGTCTCGGCGTGGATTTGTGGCTTTGTGCCGTTCTCCATGCGCTGTCCCCGCAGGTTTGGTCACAGGGGCCGAAGGGACGGCATCATGCAAAGGACTGAGCCTTCCTTCGGGGCCGAGCTGTGGCTGCGCCTTATTACTGCTGAATTGTGGATGTGGTCGGCTGATTCCGTGGAGATTATTTCGTATCTTAATTGATGTTATAAAGCTGAGTGTGTCAAGTCACATGTCGGGATGTGAAACATCTGACAGAAAACAGAATTAGTATCTTTTTTCTCTGAAATTCATGAGGTCTTCCACACCCTCTGCTGAAGTCAGGGTTCCGTTTCAGCTCCAAAACCCATCTTGGCTGTGCCCACCAGAATCCCTGGCCCCGCTTGTTGTTGCCAGTATCTGAAGGGTGAATGTTACCTATACAGGAGCTCCAGTGGTATTACCATCAGGTACTTTTATAGATGAATTAATGCTGTTTTCTGACCTTTATTAAGGGGGGAGTATCTCCACACCTGGGCAGGAGGTGCAGGTGCTGCACAGCCAGAGCTAAGCCGTTCACTGAACTGACCCATCTCCTGCACAGACTGACTTTGGAGCTCAGTTTTCTGAAACCTGGTGTACATCCTCTCCGTTTTGTGGCTCATCTGCCTGGCAATTGTGTGCTTTATCCTTGAGAACAGCAACAACAACAAAAAAAAGACAAAGTAGCCTGCATTAATATTAAGTCTTAATTTTCTCCTGGATTTTTCCGGGAGTTTCCGAATGGGATATGTTGAAATCTTAATTAAATTTGTAGTCAGGAAATTTAAATGAAAGTAATAAGTTTTGTGTAGTTTTTTAAGAAGAGGACAGTTGAGCCAGCTTTAGAACATGGTCATCTGTCTGAGAGTGAACATGGACAATTTGTGACATGAATAAAGCCTGCCTTTTGAACTCAGAATGAAATCTCTGCTATAAAATTATATTACCAGGCTAAAAAAAAAAAAATCTGAGACAAATGCACTCAAGGTCCTCTTCTGCTGTGAGGCAATGTCCAGGAAAGTCAATAGTCAATATTTATTCCTTACAAAAGCTACAGTGGTGTTGCAACTAAGCACAAAGTATAGAGTAGGACCTTTTGGAAATGGGAAGATGATAACCTCTCCTGAGAGATGTGTGGAGGTTTCTAACTGAATGCAGAATACCAAGTGGGAATTTTGTGCCATCACACAACCAGGTGTTTGCAATAAAAAGCTGTGAACAGTGTCCAGTCAACCCAGGACTATCCTTTAAAAGTCATCCTCCAGATGGAGAGGGTTGAGGAAACTCTAATCCAGCCTGTCGAGTTTGGGCGCACAGACACTGAGCTGCCCTGGGTGTGTTTCCAGGCCTTGACTCTGCCGTTCTGTGTGCTCAGGTGAGCTCCTGCTCCACACCACGCTGGATCCAGTGCGGGAAGTCCTGGTTTCAGCTGGGACAGGGGGTCAGGCTGTGCCTCCTGCAGCAGGATGTTTGCCCGGTGCCAGGCACTGTGCCCTGGGAGGGCTTAGCCAAGTGTACCTGTGACCTCTCCTGCATATCTCATGCTGTGGTTTCTAATTCTGCTGCTAGATATTGAAACTTGGCCTATAAAATGATGTTTAGAATTGTTCGGGTCCTGATCCTGCAGTGAGTTCTTACCTCTGGAAAGAGAAAACAGGAAATGGGGCCATAACTCTTCAGGTACAAAATAAGTAAGAAATTAGTGTGATTAATAAATTTCAGTTTGCTTTTACTCCTGCTTCCAAACCACTGCTGTCTTCCTTAAGAGGTAGAATAGGATTGCCCAAGGATCAGTGCAGAGTTGGCCCTGTAGTCTCCTTATTATGACTTAAAATTATCTTCATAGTGCTCTGGTCAATATATTTTTAGAAATACATTCTTAATTTAATACAGAAAACCCTGCACGTAAGTGATGGAGCCTCACCAAAGGTACTTCTACCAGAATGTTTTCCTGGTTTCTTTTCTCCTTGCCCTATTTTCCAGGACCATCTAGAGAAACAGACTTTGATTGTGGTGTGTAACATCTTAGAGGCCAACTTTATCAATATCCTCTTTACTTACAATGAAAGAGCCCCAGCATTGAATTCCTTCTCACAGCCTTTGCCTCTGTGAACAGTTTTGTAGGAAATCTCTGTATTTCCATTGCTGCCCAGTGGGTAAGCAGGAAGATGCCAGGGAGCTGCCACCCCTGCCAGTGTAACCTTAGCACTGTTCCTCTGGCACTTCAGTGCTGCTGCTGCTGCCTTGTGATGCAAAGGGAGAGGAATTTCTCAAGCAGGCAGAGCTACTTAAGCCTTTATAGGTCAAAAACCCAACACCTCAGACTTCTTGCAGAAATCATCTCCAGGCTTGTGCAGTGCTCCAGCTTGTTTCAGGGAGCATTAATCTTGGAGCATTAACTCCTGCTAGCCAAAAGAAGCACCTGGGGAACTCACTGGCAGTTTCCAAACGGGAAATTAAGTTTGGAAGTTTAAATCAGGAAGGAATATTTGGATGTGAGGGTGGAGAGATCCTGGCACAAGTTACCCAGAGAAGTTGTGACTGCCCCTGGATCCCTGGCAGGATCCAAGACCAGGTTGGATGGGGCTTGGAGGACCCTGGGATAGTGGAAGGGGTCCCTGCCAATGGCAGGGGGTGAACTGGATGAGTTTTAAGATCCCTTCCAACCCAAACCAGTCTGGGATTTTGTGATCGCTAGTGGGTGGCTGCAGGAGCCTGAAGTGCCATTAAAAGTCCCATGGGAGTCAAAAACTGGCCCTTTATTGCAGATGGAGGAACCAAAGCTTTTAGATAAGTAGGTTGGAAGGAACATATTTGGAACCTACTGACAATGGAGAATCCATGAGTAGCTCAGGATTTGACATGCCCTCAGAATTGCAATTCCTGTGGTGTTTGCAGATGAACTCCCTTTCACAGGATTGCTGTAGAAATTTTTCAGCTTCTTTTTTTGATACTTCTGCTGTTCTGTTAGCTGACTTTTGAGGAATAAGTATTGGTTTCCTTCTTGCCCCTGACTCAGTCTCCACTTGGTACCGGAGAGTGTTGATGTGGGTTTAAAAGGAAAATAAGGAATGTCTTGGAAAGAAAAGGAGAGAGTCACTGAAGAGAGCTGAAAGAAGATTTTTTTCTAATTTGAATTACAAGAAGTGCAAGACTAATTGTGGAAGAAAAAAACCTTTTTATTTGAGATATAGTTCATCACTTACAGTCTTGTTTAGGATAGTTCAAGGATGATCAAGATTCAAGGATGCATTATTAAAACTGAGCATTATTATCTCTTTATTTGAGTGTGTATAACTGCCATCTTCTACACAGGGGAAAAGATGATTTTTAGTCTGTGCAGAGTGGCAGGGGTGGATACAATCTCTAGTTCTATGGTATTTGAGAAAAAGTGTTAAAAGTTTGGGAAGAGTTCCTGTTAATGATATTTAAAAAGAGATGGATAACCTCACATTACTACAAGGAGGGCAAAGTGATCAGCAATCCCAATCCCTTCACATGCTGACACAGAAAATTCCAGTGTATGTGTGGGATAGTGGCACAGTCTAACTGAGCAGGCAGTGTGTAGAACTACTTCTCCCAACATCCGTTATTTCATTGCAAGTCTCGCAATACTTTATTCCATTTTTGTACAAACTCAGTAGTTTCTTAATGAGGGGATTGTAGGAGAAAGTCAGCTTCCACTTACCCGCAGAGTGCATTGCTTTAACTTATCACATCAGGAAAACACCTGAAGAAAATAAAAGCAAACTTGAAAAATCCCACAGAGAAAGCTCCTTAAAGGCTCTGAACTCCCAAACTAAGGATTATGCTCCTTCCTTCTCTCCCCCCCAAAAAGGTAATTTTAAAAAAAAACATTCAAACTGATATATTTAGGATGGATTGAGTGAGATTTGGAGGAGGAACCTGGATCCCTGAATCACCATTTTTTTAGATGGCATGTTCCATTCAGAAGAAGAAAATCAATCACAGATCCAGTTAGAGGAGAAGCGTGGTGTTCAGAACGGCAGTGATAATTATCCCTTGGAATTGCTGCAATGAACCCTATGGGATCACCCTGGAAAATGGAGAGTGTTCCCAGTGTTGCAAGGCACATGCAATTGGAATTTGAATCACCTCCTTCAGTGCTTGCAGAGGTTTACACTCCCAACCCATACCAAAGTAAATACCTTAGTAGTCTTCTATACTCCCAGCTCCTGCATCAGAAAAAAGGATGTTGAGTGCATAATATTGACAGAGATCAAAGAAGTGGGAAAGTTGAACCAAATGATAATGGGGACTTAAATGATGTGTGAATAAACTGGTCAAATAGCACTATACGAGGCAGTTCAAAGGAGCAGTTTCTGCCTCTTGGAACAGCTCGTACTCGAGTACACAGGCTTGACTTAGCGTTAAGTAATGTGCAAGAACTGCCTCAGAAGCAGCAATAATAGAGCCACTTGGCCTGACTGCAGTACAATAAAAATGGGTGCCTAAGTACCAAAAAGTGTGACTCTAGCACAAACCATTAACAGAAAATTGCTCTGAAACACTGAGATGAATGGTTCCTACAGAGGAAAAAGCCCCACATTTTTACATGGCACATAGTTACTGCTCAGGAAAGGCTGAGACATTGAAAGTTGTTTAGGCTGGAAAAAAGAAATTCCAGGATTTCCTGGTTGTGACCTTTCAGTACCTGAAGGATACAAGGAAGATAGAGAGAGACTATTTACAAGGGCCTGGAGTGACAGGGCAAGGGGGAATGATCCAAAAGACTGTAGTTTAGACTCGATATTAGGAGAAAGTTCTTCCCTGTGAGAGTGGAGAGGCCCTGGCACTGGTTGCCCAGGGAAGCTGTGGCTGTCCCTGGATCCCTGGCAGTGTCCAGGGCTGGGTTGGACAGGACTTGGAGCAACCTGGGATAGTGGAAGATGTCCCTGCCATAGCAGGGGGTGGAAAGAGCTGAGCGTTGAGGTCCCTCCCAACCCAAACCATTCTGTGATTCTATGATTCTGTGAAAGTAGAAGCTGTCTTGGGGAGCACACAAAGCAGTGACTCAAAAAGGCTGTATTCACCCAGCCTACAGGAACATTGGTGGGGTTGAAGAAGCCATTTGATGCAAACAGATCTCTTAGAAATTGGACATAGAGTATGAGTGCAGTGTTGGCAGTCTCCAGTGCATCCACAGTGTGGATTAGTTCAGTATTGGTCCAGGATTTAAGTGCAGCTGGAAGGTGAGCCATTAAAATCCAGATGCAGAGTAGGAACCTCAGTTAGAGTTGGCTGCTAGAAAAGGTCGATCTCAGGGGCTGTTTCTTAACCTCCATCCCTCTCCTGAGTGCAGACAGAGGCTGAGCTGGAGTTTTCCATGGTGTGTCTTCTCCTTTCCTCACACAGAAAACATGTGACAGGAAACTGTTCCCTGTTTAAGTAGTTTAAAGGACTTTAAACCTAAATCTCGCAGCTTCCCAGTGCACCATCTGGTGCTAGTTTTAGTTGCAGTTGAATTATTTATGATGGTGGGTGCAGATCCATCTTGAACTGAAGATTTTCAGTACTAAAGAGCTGACAAATCTGGAGGCTTCTGGCTGGAGCAGGGCAAGAGATCTGTGGTCAGGAGACTGAACCCACACTCGAGTGAGTGACAGTTGATAGAGGACGTCTGGCCAAGCACAGGCCCTGGAATACATCCAGGGAACAAGTGGACATTTCCCAGAGATAAGCTGGCAGAGGGGTGAGATTACAGGAGAAGGGAAACAGGCCCCTGTGGTGCTTGCAGGCTGCAGCCAGGCTGAATTTGTGGTAGAATGGTTCTGAACCATTAGAACCATTTTTTCTGTGCCTTCATCAAGTAAAAGCTTTAGTGGGTGTTTTCCTATGGATTGAGAAAGGCTGGTCTGAACTGCATGTGAATTCATTTTTAAATGAAAACTTTCAGAATTGTCAAAGTTATACAAACACCAACTCAGTATGATCAAAGAGGGCTGTATTGTATCAGGCTGGATTTTGGACAAAAATTGACATGCATTTTTACTTATATTCAGTATATCTCAGTGGCTTTCCATGCAGTGAAACATGCAAAAAACATGCCTAAAAGCCTGAAATGTTCACAGCCTTGCCTAAAAGCTTTCTGTGCACTTTGCCCAAAATTTGTAGTATGAAAACAAGCAAGTTGTAACCTAAACTGAGAAAAGTAATATGTAAGTACCATGGGAGAAGTGCAGTGTACTTTGACCTTCAGATCTATCATCTTCAGTATCAACAACAGTCTATGTTGCAGGGATTGCCAGGGGTCAAATAAGTGAAATTTTGGGATATAAACAAAGCAGAAATGTAAAATTAATCTCAGTACAAGGGAGTATATCATGCTTGTGTAATGCACATTCATATTTTATTACCCTTTTGGTCTTCCCTTCACTCAAGGTCTTGAGCTTGGCTGCAGCAGGATGGGTGTAAAGTAGACAGAAGTGGTTGGATGGTTATGGTGATCTCTTCTGTCTTTGAATTTTGTGATTTATTGCTTAGCTTTAATACCTATTTATTTTTCCCCCTATTTCCCTGGCTGTAAAGAACAGGAAGCGCTGTACAGGCTTTCATTTGCCCGCAACACTTTCAGGCTGCATTAAGGAATTGTAATCACATCTCATGCTTCGAAGCTTTGGGCCTGCTGCCAGCACGACTCAGGCAGGAGTTGGCCAAGAGTTGTCTTGGGACCTTTTCATCTCGTTTTTAGGAGCATCAAGGATTGGCTTTACCTCAGAACAAGGCACTCAAACATGTAGGTCAGTGTTCAAAGGTAGTAGAGAAGATTGGTTTGGATGTGCTTACATCGTATGGGCTACTCCTGTGATGCCAGTTTTCTGTGGAAGACGCTCTTCCCCCCTGCAGCCACCTTGTTCAAATTATCTGAAATTTTGGGTGTGTATGCTCTTCCTGTGCATGTTGAGATCTGAATCATCTGCCTAAATCCATGGATGTGTTCTCACCCTGTCACTTCCCCATCCCTGAAGGGGCTGGTTAAGGGCATTAGTGGCCCTTTGATCTCTCTTGTTCTCCATCTCAGTAATTTGGTCTCCAGTGATCAAATGGGTTAATCTAATGCTTATTACTGTGCTCAGCATCTGGGTAATGGCAGAGATGTACTGGATTCTCAAACACAGCAGTTCTGACTGGGGAGTTGAATAAATTCCTCTGACTATAAACTCTGTGAAACAAAAGCTTTTGGCTGAGTTTGGTTATGACATATTACTTCTGAATGTAAGTAAAGCAATTTGGGGATTCAATTTGCTTTGTTTTGGTAAAAGGTATGTGAATTCTATTTCAAAAGTACATTGATTTCAACTCCCTGCTTGCAAAGCTCCTCAGCAGCTGTGTTTCCATGGGGTGTGTGTTGGGCAGCACTGTTGGTGCAGAACTGTAGGAGGGACACATCCACTGCAGAAACTCGGGGAGGATGACCTTGGGATTGAGTTGATCCAGATGTAAAAAATGAACAGCACTCCAGTCCTGTTAGAGATGAGAAACAGTTCTCCTTACAAAGGCCAGCAAGCCTGAAAACAGAGCAGGGCGGGCACGGTGCAGACACTGTCTAGAAAGGGTATGGGGTGATGACCATGTGGCAGAGCAGAAGAGACTGGTTCCAGGGAGTGAATGAAGAACACCGGTTCTTTCGTTAGTTGAGTTTTGTGCAGGATCCTGCACCAAAATGTTGCTTTCCGATTGTTTAAATATAAGGAATGTCTCTAGGGATATGAAAGTCAACTAAGAGAGTGAATTGTGATAATTCTGTAGCTTCCTATGTGTCAGTTTAAATCAGAAGTTAAATCTTGACAAGTTGGTCTCTTTACATGAACATCCAGTGTAGAGATACAGCTCCAGAAACCGAGCCTTGACTACTTTTTAGAGTAGTGAGATAGTGTTTGTATTTATGTTACTGCTCCAGGCCTGAGTTCTGTTCCTTGCAAAATGATCTGAATAACTTTTTATTTACTAAGACAATTCTATTCCAAAATAAGTGGAACCTCCTTAAAATTCTGGAGAGATAAGAGTTCCCCTTCTTCTGCTTGTGATGCTGTACCTCTGCTATTCCTTTGTTCCCTAAGTGTCCTGTTGCATGGTACTCCTGCAGCCATGCTGTGGGTGCACATTGTCCCTGAGTATCATTGCTGGAGACATCTCTCCAAACATTTCCTCGGGGCCACAAAAATGCCAGTCTTGCCCATTACCCTCTGTTTACCCTGATCTCATTCACATAACATGCCTCAGGCCATATATTCCCACTCAGATTTTTTTTTTCCTCATCTGCTCTCCCAAATGTATTTTTTTAATCTTCCATAGTTTTCATCTTGCTTAGAATAAGGGTTACTCTCGTAGCTTTTTCGTATGTGTTGTTCGGCAGCAGTTCACAGAAGGGTTTAGGCTGTTGCCTGTCAGCATTTGCTTCCAGCACTTTGCTCTCCTCAGAGAAATAGTCTGTTTTTTCCATTGCCTCCTTCAGAGGATCTCTGACCTCTCTTTTGTCACTTCAGGGGACCAAAAGCTGCTGTTGGTAAGCTTTGCAGAGCTTCTCCATGAGAGACACACATCAGATTTGAGTGATGGACAAATGCCACGTAAGCTTGTACAACACACAGCCCTTATGTTAAAAAAGATGATCAAACAACTTGTGTTGGGTTTTGGTTGAGAAACCACCATTTCATCATTTCTGGCAGTTGTACCTCGTTGTGGCCTGGGTTGGTGGCAGCTCTTTTCTTTATTCTCCTTCTCTGGCTGCCTCTTTCGTGGTTACTTTCTCCACAGAACAAACTGGGGAATGCCATGCTGGCCTTGCCCTCTTCCATGCCCTTATTCAAAATCCTGCTTCTGAAAAGCAACTCTGGGACAATGACAGTCGTGTACTTTATTCCTGCTAAGATCTTAAGAGTCCAAAAATCATCCACAGTTGTGTTTTAATTTAGAAAAGGATGACATGAAATCAAATAAGGTCATGTAAAAGAATCTGAGAGGGCAACCGAGTTACATCTTTTGCATCAAAGTGTTTGAGGACACTGTAGTAAGATTTAAGATAAAATGTACCTCTCAAGAAATAGTTGAAAAATGAAAAATGCATATCAGGATACCTAAACGTAAGAGTGAGAAAGTATATAAAAGCATCCCAGTAAAGCAAGAAATTTGGTAGAATTAGAAAAAAGAGGAACAGCCTAAAAATACATGAAGACATTGAAAAGAGAAGAGAAATATCTTGAAAATGGTAATGCTAGATTCTCTTCAGTTGCAAACAGATCATCTGACAATTGGTAGGATCTGTGAAAAATTAAAATCTAAAAGCTGTGCTTAGGCAGCTAAACTCCCAGCAGAAAAATGAAGGCAAGTCTCCTTGTGCTTTCACCTGTCTGAGGCTGAAATGTCTGGAGATGAGATGGCGTTGGAGATAGACACAATTACCACTATCACTTGCTGGGATCAGGTGGTGTTCACCCAAGGACTGGAGAGGATGAAGTCATTGAACTATTAACGTGTCTATGAACACTTGTTTAAAATCCCTGGAAGGTGGCTGATGGGATTCCAGGTTTTCTCTGCGCTCAAATTCATCCACAAAAGCCCAGAGCAAGTGTTGTAAAATGGCAAGTTGACAGAAATTATAACATAGAGCATTACGAGTGGATGTGAAGGAGTCAACAGTGGGAAGTTCTGGCTGAATTTCACAAATGCAAGGACTTCAGAGAAACTAAGATGTGGATTAAGAAGGAGGCTCCTGGATAAATAATTATTGGAAGGAAAGAAGCAGGTGGAAGGACTAACTGGCAGACTTTTCATTTGGAAGGAGCCCGTGGCTACAGCTATTTGTGCTGTAGCTGTGCTCTCCCAAGTGTTGATGAGCACGTGGAAACAGGAATGCTTGGTAATGTTCTAGAGCTTTTCAATACATGATCTAATTAGAAGTAATGACAACAAGGTTCATCTGTGAATCATTGCACAACCATATGAGACCAAATACTTCAGGACAACGTGGAGAATCAGTAATTTCTTCTCATTCTAGTGATGGGCTCTGATTTGCCCATGCCACAGCTGTGTCTTGTGATTTTAACAGAGTGTCTGTGCAAATGTCAGCTTGGTATGTGGTGGTTGTCTTGAAGACAAAGGGAACATTAGCAATAAAAATGAGATAAAGCCAGAGAATCTCTCTGAGCTCCTGTGGAAGTCCCAGGTACATCCAGATGTTGAATCGTGTGTGAAGTTCTGTTCCCCACAGCTCTAAAAAACACAAGGATAAAAGGAAGCATAAGATATGTTTTATCCAAAGAACACCAAACTGGACTAACTCTCTTCTGGCTGGAAAAGAGACAGTCAGAGGGTGATACGGAGAAGATCCACAGAGTCATGAATGGGGATTGACTGTTAGTTTCTCTCCATGTGAAAATGATGGGGCGTCACATGAGGCTACAAAGAGCCAGGTTCAAAAGGATGTGCTTTTCACTCACTTGTACAATTAACATGTACAGTCCCTTGCTGCAGGAACTGCTGTGGATGCTGAAAGTTTACAGAGGTTCAAAAACCACTGGAACTAATGAATGGGAGAAGGCTCCATCAATGGCTATGAGATAACCAGTCCCAGCTTTGCCTCAGGGAGTCTATAAAATGTTGGAGGCTTGAAGAATGCCCGGGACAGAAGCCCTATGAGCTTGTCCTGTTCTGCTCCTTCAGAAATCCACTGCTGGCAGCTGTCAAGGCAAAGATGCTGGGCTGGATGGACTTTTGGTCCAAATCCACTCTTGTGTTCTCCTCTTCTGCAGAAACCTTCCTGTCCAAGCCGCGTCCACACTCAGCACCAGCCCTTCCAGCTCCCCTCTGCTCTGTCTGGGCAAGTCTGGGTGGAATAACTGCATAAGTACCTCCTTCACTCTCCATCACTGACATGGAGCTCAGCTCTTTGTTCACATGGAAAGCACTGTGAGATTCCTTAGGTTCAAATATTAAAAATCTCACAACATGGCTTTCTGCTGGTGCTGTTAATCAGGATTTGAAGCCCTTGGCACTTTGGCTTTCATATCATGGAATCTTGGAACGGCCTGGGTGAGAAGGGACCTTAAATACCATCTTGTTCCAACCCCTTCCATGGACAGAGACAGCTTCCACTAGGTCATGTTTCTCCAAGTCCTGTCCAACTTTACTGAACGTGCCATTTTTATTCTTTGTCACCCTCATCATTCATGATTCCCTGAACTATGTTCTACTTATGGGATAATAACTGTGTGTATTTCTCAAGCAGCATAACCTGGATCTTTGATACCTTCCAGAGAGTTTGGGTACAGCACATGCTATGCTCTCAGCAGTTATCTTCTCTTTATAAGAGCTGTATCTCAATAACAGTCAGATATTCCTGCATTTGAAATAAGAGTTTTTCTACTTATTAGGGAATATGTATTTTTTGTTGGCATATTTCCCTTTCCTTGCCTAGGGAATGAATCAAGGTAACCTGCAAACATCATATATTTCATCATCAAGAAAACCACTTGATGTCAAGTCATAGAATCATTTAAGCTGGAAAAGGTCTTTAAAACAATCAATTGCAGCCATAAACATTTCTCTTGAAACAAATAGGACTGATCATACTACAGGGAAAGAAAACCCCAGCTGTAATCCTATGGCTTACAGCTATCAGCTGAATCACTCTACACTGCTAATTTATTGAAGCCCCTAAATGTGTCCCGAATGGCCATAAGTACTTTGTACATTTTATGTTTTATTTAGACATACCAGATAAATAAATCTGATAACTGCGTCTGGAACATAAATTCTTATCCTGACTGGGAGGCGTTAAGTCAAAAATAGCTTCAAACCCTTGCCAACCATACCAATTAGATTGGATTTTGGGGCAAATTTCTTCATTGAAACGTTGGTCAGGCACTGACAGAGTCTGCTCAGGGCAGTGGCAGAGTCCCTGAAGGGGTTTAACAGCCCTGTGGATGTGGCACTTTGGGACATGGGTCAGTGGTGGCCTTGGCAGTGCTGGAGGAATGGTTGGACTTGATGATCCCAGAAGGCTTTCCCATCCTAAACACTTCTATGTTTCTATGATTTGCGTTTTTAGGTCTTCTTGTTCAAGTAATGTTAAATAAGGTATTTTGGGGTCCTGTAGTTTCTGTCTGAAGCCGTGGAGTCAGGGAATGCAGTGTGCCTGATGGAGCCCAGAACTGGGAATTCTGGTTGTTCCAGGGGCAAAAAGATGGTTTAGCTGACAGGCCACAAGTGAGATGATGTCCCAAAGGGCAGCTTGCAGAAACAAGGGACTCTGCAAAATCCACTTCTTCAGGTGCCAGCAAGTTCTGGCCTTGTTGCCTACAGGGCAGCATGTTCCTTAGAATCCTGGTATCACATTCTTGATTTTACAGCCTGAAGGATTAATTGACATCTGTCTAATCCTTCTTCCAAAAAGCCAAGTGCAAGATAAGGCAAGATGGTGATTCTCCAGGCTTCAGTCTGGCTGAGACAGGCTCAGTAAAAGTTAAAGCCAGAGGGACTGGAGCACTTTGCCTGTTCTCCCAGCTCGACTTGAACACAGAAGACAAGGCATTTTCTCCAGTCCCTCCTCTGAACTCTCCCGTCCAGATTTTGGTGGTTGTTACTAGAAGCAGCTTCTCTTCTCCTGACCTCTCATCTCTACTGTGTTTCAGTGGTCCACTGGGTGGTTCACTGGGCTTGGTGAGCTGTCATGTACACATCATGACAGACACCTGGGTGCAGACACCTGGGCAACTATTTATGTCTGTCTGAGGGATTTTCAATTTTAACTCCGTGGTCCTATAATTCTGCAGGAAGCTTTGATAAAAAAGTGTTGACTTCTACCCCAGCATAAGATCTTAAGAGCAATCTCACCATCCAGACACCACAGGGCTGCTTGTTTGTTATTCTAACCATGTTCCTAAATGGGACTTCCCTGGCAGCACAAAGTTCTGCCAGAGCATGAGAAGGACCCACTGCTAAATTTTTGACATCCAGGGCCTTTGGTTCCCTTTCCCAGGACATGTTTTTCTGAGGTCATACCTAATTTTTTCCTGGAGCCAGAAAATAGCCCTTCTTTCCCCTCAGTGACCCCCAGTGCTCCACAGACAGAGAGCTTTGTTTCCTGAGACACTGATGTCAAGCAGAGCATATCCTTCTGTCTGCCCAGGACCAAACCCGCAGGAGGCCTCTGTCCATTTGTATCATGAGCTGGGAGATAAAGAGGTGCACTGGTACTGATAATTGTGTAACATACTGTATCAGGAGATGTTGTGATACTGCCCAAGCATTATGCCTCTAGCCATTAGTAAATTCCATCAAAGGTCAAGTTGTTCAATAGCCTGTACAGGAGATGGATCCATTCCTGATGTCTGCATGGCTCTGGAGTTATGTGAAACATGGACCATTGCTGATGCTTTCAGAAATGCTACAAAATCAGGCAGACTGTGGAGAGAGAATTACTGCATGGAGATGCTTCCTGAATGTGTGTGTGGATTGTCATTTAGAGGAGAAAAAGAGATAAATAGATAGTAATTGGGCTGTTTGGAGATGTACAAATCCACATGAACTACTCTCCCTGCTTCCACTGGAGTCTTGTTCTTGGGGTGAATTGTTGGCCCATGATGGGGAGTCTGTCCCTGATTCCCTTCTGGACACATACACATGGAAGTGTGCATCCCAAAGAGCAATGCTTAATGCTGGGAACATTTTCCTTCTTCAATGGCAGGACTGGGACCCTTGTGCCATGACTTCTGAAGTGAAGGGGGGAAAAAAAGATGGAATAAAACTGGTGGTATTTTTGTGTGTCCATAGTGCTTTAAGCAAACAAGATAAATGCGGGGAGTGGTGCTGATGTTTCTGTGAAGACAGATTTCCTTGTGTTTGTTTAATTCTGTTGACCATGTTGAGAACTTTGAGAGATTTTTAATGCCTTCTAAACTCCAGCTAAGCATCTCTGTGAACATGGGCTTAAGGAGGTAGGCTGGAGAACTGTGGGTGTTTTGGGAGTATTCCTTTGCTTCCCTGAAAAATCCTGTGGGACTATCGTAGGTTGGCATTGTTCAATAGAACCAATGAAAGGCTGCTACGTTTTTTGTAAAGACACATTCTTAAGACAAAAAAAAAGCAGAGGGGACTCACTTCACTTCCGGCCTTGGAAGGAGGCAGTGGGCCTGGGCTGAGCAGGGTCTGAGTTGACCCACTCGGCCCAGGGTGGCCAGGCCTGGGCTGATCTGATCTCTTTAGCTCGGCTGAGATTTTCTGTTCCTGGAGGGGTGGTGAGAGGGCTGCTGAGCCTCTCACCAGGGTGTCTGCTGGGCCCCGAAGCCAGAGAAGGCTCCAAGGGCAGGAGCAGCCCCGTGATGGAGAGCGGCCACGTGGCCGAGGATCGCAGCAGCCAGGACGGGGCCAAACAGCCACAGCCACCTCAGCATGGCTCACAACAAACTTCACCTGCTCTGCTGCCTTGAACCAACTTTACTGCACGTAAAAGGACAAAAACACTGGCTGCAGGTTTTTTTCTGAGTCTCAAAACTTCAGCAGGATGAGGCTGACATGATGCTAACAGAGACCACGTGGCAGCACAGAAACACAGCAAGTTACATTCCCAGTACAAAACTCAGATCAAATTAACTTTTTGGCATTGTAAGACTCTATGAAAACTGTTTCAATCGATGATAAAATTTAACTCTTGAGGTCAGTAAGAAAGAAGTTTGATTTTAAATGGAAGGATTGAAGAGAATGCTTTGAACTTAGATTTAAATTCTTTTGTAAAGCTATAGTAAAGGTATATATATTTATTATATCAGACTTTGTTTATTTTCTCCATATAGAAATGTATTGGAGGAAAGTAGCGATTTTTAGTACAACTGTGAGTTGGAATACTAGTAGATGAAACAAATAGGTATTACTGTGATTTAAGGAGAAACTTAAAGAGAAAGGAGAGAAATGAAAAAAGATAGGAGACCTTTTGTTTCTAGAGATAAATGAAAAAAACTGTTGTATACTAAAGTAGCTCATTCTTAAAAATAACACCCCAATAGTTGATGTAGTCTATGAAAGCAGTTATATAAAAGCTGCATAACAAGCGAAATGCTTTGCCACTACAAAATAATTTTATTTTCCAGGCGGTTATTTTTGTTTGTGACAAAGCCACAAGAAAACCTGTTTTCTTGTGGAAAAAGCATCCATAGCACAAGAGAAACTCTTCTCCTCAGATGAATTGAAGTCAAGACTGTTTTTTAAAGGTAATAAACTGACTAAAAGTCGTTACATTGTCTTTACATTACATTTATCTTTACATTGTCAGTGAAAAAGAAAAGGTTGTCTGAAATTTTATTCTGATTATCTTCTTATTATTATTTATAAAGTTTTCTTTGTATGTTTTCAAGTTTAAATCTGCTTTGCTTTCTTTCCTTTTAATCCTATCTCACAACAAAAAAATAAACCCCCAACAGGGACCCAGGTGAAAGCTGATAAATCTTAAAACCTTTGAGGAGGTTTTTTTTTTGGATGTGTGTATGTTAGCACAGGTTTGAAGGATGATTTTATTGAATTGTAGCTTATCTGTGCCCTGGTGGAGAGGTGACCTTGCTTGAGTGGTCAATGATGGTTTGGCTACCTCATGACCACGCAAACCAGTCCATAGTTGGGGTGTTTGCTACGGATTTTCTTTAATCCAGTCTGGCAATTCCTGTGATCTTCGATCTCCTCCATCTGAATTGTACCCAGAGGTTCACATCTGACCTTTTGACCACGATATCAGTCTGGCAGCCTACGTTAATTTGTTATTTCATCATGATATTGTCCTTTCATTGACCTTTGGTTGTTTTCAAGTTGATGCTTTCATGAGTACAAGTCCCTCATCCTCTGTATTTTCTGAGCTCTTTGTTCTTGGATTATATTGGTGTCTGAGAGCATCTCTGTCACACTAAAACATGCATTTCTCATGTGGAGCAGGCATCAGAGCTGGTGGCAAGCCTTGGTTTTGACATTATTTATGATGGTGCAGGACTTAGTGTTTGTTATCTGCAGTGAGATTGCCACAAATTTAAGTTCCTCCATTTGATTGACTTTTCCAGTTAATAGGTAGCTGTTAAATGATTAAACTTAATTGATTAGAGTAGGGTGAAGAAAACGGAACAATGTATGAGCATCTCAAGTGCATTTCTGATTTATTCTTCATCTGTGGAAACTTCAGTGTGTAGAGTCTTGCCCACAGAAATGTTTGAAGCCTGGCTGTTGCATGCAGCCAAATTATTCATTAGTCAAATCTCTACCAAACTCTCTTTTCTCTCTCCGGTTGAGAAATGAGACATCTTGGTGTAAAAAAAATGAACTGAAACATCCTATTTATCATCTGTGGAACTTTTTCTCTTATGCAAAGCCCAGTTCAGTGAACACCCAGTGAGCGCTAGTGGAGGGGGAGAAGTCTTGAGTTTCAAAGTAATTTCTTTTTCATCCTTAAATTTGGATATTCAGTTGCGTTTTGCCGGATTTCGGAGTAACTTCGGGAACTGAATTGTCTTTCAGATATATTTACAGGGAAAATGAATCTGCCATTTCCACTCAGACTGCACCTGTAAGCTGATATCTTTGGGGTTCCTCTGAGCTTCCTGGTTTGTTTTGCTTTGTTTCCAACCATGTTTTAACAAGATAAGCATCTCTGTATTTTCTCTTCATTTCAGTAATTGCCTTCTCTAGTGACCCATTTCCTTCTGTGCTCTTCTGTTCAGGTATCAAGACCTCTGTGTGCAGCCCACGTACCCCAGTGCACAGAGCCCTCACTTAATCATATTATCATCTCAGGTAATTCATTAAAAGCTCCTCAGAACAGCAAATGGAACAAAAAAAAGCACTTATTTCTCTCAACTCCCTCCCCAAGTACACAACCCTTGTAAACCAATCTGCTGACCAGATGCCTGAAAATTTGACACCATCAGCCACTGAGGTGGGAATTGAGCTTCTTTCAGGTTTTTAAAGTTCTTTCACTGAAATCATTTAGCCCCCCAAAAATTCAATCCAGTTTTGTCAACTCAGTGTTTGCCACTGTTTGGATGTACTGCAGAGCAATAAAGAAAAAGACATGGATTTGAGTATATGTAACATTTAAACCATAAAGTGTTTTCTAACAAAACACAGTAATTGAGGTTCTACATCAAGGAATTAAGTAAACAACTCTGTCTCTTGGAGCCAGATGTGTTGTGTTCTCCTAAAAGGAGCTGGCCAAGTGTTCAGGTTTATTCTGCATCCTCAAGGCTCACGTTCATGATCTTGCTTGATAAAAATTCTGTGATGTAATCTCAGGAAGAGGGGAGATGGCTGCCTTGCAGGAACATGGGAATGCAGTGTACTTTTACCTGTGATTGACTGGAAGTTCAGGCTCAAATGAGAAATCAAGGTTGTAAATTCAGATAACTGAACAAAAGTCAAGTTGATAATGCTTTTTCTCCTTCTTCTTATTGCCTGGCAATATTGTTTTGGTCAGTGTTTGCATCGGTGTGATCCTGCCTGGAGCCAAGCAGACACAGATTGTTGTGCTCATCCTCATACTCCTGAGGTGTCCAGGGGCCTCACAGACATGCTGCACAGGGAGGTGAGAGAGGCTGAGCTGAGCCAGTCCAGGGGCAGCAGGAGAGCAACCGTGCTGCTCCTTTTGGGGAGCCTCCCCCAGAGATAGCCATGATAAACCCAGCCTTGCTAAATTTCCTGATCGCTTTAGTTACTTGACATCAAAGCCTGGAGCCAGGTTTAAAGGAGGTGTGAAAGCCCGAGCCAAGAGTTTAATTCTCTGTCAGTTCTGCTGCCTTTTTTTTTTTTTTTCAGCAATAATAAACCAACAGTAATCAATTGGGATATTTCTGCCAAGAGAAGAGAAGTTTCCAGTGTGACCTTATTGTGGCCTTCCAACACCTGAAGGGAGGATGGAGAGAGACTGCTTACAAAGGCCTGGAGTGACAGGATGAGGGGAAATGGCTGCCCAGTGCCAGAGGGCAGGGTTGGATGGGGTATGAGACCCTGGCACAGGGTGCCCAGGGAAGCTGTTGCTGCCTCTGGATCCCTGGAAGTTTACAAGGCCAGGTTGGATGGGGCTTGGAGCACACTGGGATAGTGGAAGATGTCCCTGCCCATGGCAAGGGGTTGGAAGTGGATGAGCTTTAAGGTCCCTCCAACCCAAACCATTCCTTGATTCTGTGATTCCATGATACTAGATAGTGTTTAACCTCTCCCAGCAGTGCTCAGAGGTCCTTGTTTCCATAAGTTGTTCTATTCTCATCTCCTTAGGCTCAGGATTTTTGTTCAGACAAGAGACTTGCTTTGCTGGTTTTAAAATAACATTTTTCTTACTTTTATTGGAGAACGTGAAACCAAAGGTGCCTTTACTTAGAAGTAAGAAAAAGATTTACCTAGAATTGAAAAATAAGATCTGAGAGGGTGCTTCTTTCTTCAAGGAATCCAGTCACTGCTGTTAGACTTGACCTCTCCAAAAGGTTGTTTTCTGTGCAGAAGTGTTTTACTTCTTTGGTGGAAAGTTACTGGAGAGGACTGGGAATTCTTGGGTCAACTGCTTGAACACAGTTGTGGGTACCTGTCACAGGGGCACATGAACCATGCAAGGGCCCAGGGGTTCTGGGGTTGTCTCTAAAGGGAGATGGGGCAAAGCATCTTAGCAGGTGTGGGCTGCACATGGACACAGTGAACACGCAGGTGCTTGGAGTCAGGAGAGAAAGCTCACTAGGAGAAAAAGATCAAGGTGGGTCCTTCTCCCCAGTATCCCAGCAGCAGGAACTTTGGGGTCATCCAGGCTGGAAGTGACAGACAGGATACTTGGATTGTTAGCTGGAATGGATCTTGCCCCATGGTTATTTGGATCTTTTAAATCTCCACATCATCTGTCATCAGTGAGTGTCGCTCTGAGCCTGTGAGAATTCTTCTTCTTGCTTATTTTCCACCTTTTCCTTGGAAGTGGTTTGAGGTGACACCTTCCTCTTTGCAGTGAGTAATTAATCTGTTATTTGCATCATTTCCAATGTTCACAACTTTACAAGGCACCATCCTCTTCTGGATGGAGCATCTTGGGCTCCTCTTTCCCACAAGTTTTCCACCTTTTTGCTACTAGTCTATTTTTGCTACCTGTGCCCTTTTTCATATTTTCCCATATTGAGATGGAGTCACCATTACCAAATGGACTATCGGGCTGTAAGTGTGTCACAGACAGCATTTCTCAGTCTTTTTTTCCCATAAATTCCTAACTTCATCTGCTTTATTGGGTAAGACAGGACTATAGATATAGAAAAAAAATAGATAAAATGCCCACCAAGAGTGTGATGCTTTCACAAAGTGTTACAGAATGATTCCAGGATCTCCCTTGAATTTAATGAGCTATTTTAAAGTCTATATCCTTGTCTTTACAGTTCAAATTTGTGTTCCCAGGCACATCCCTTTGTCCTCTCTGGTACTGGATTTCCCCTCTCCCAGCACAGAGCCATTCCAGCAGCAGTTACACACAGGGCTGATCCCAACTCCTTCCTGAAGAGGACCTGAGCTGCTTTTTCCCTAAGTACTGCTTTCCTGTCTCCTACTTTGTGTGCCATAACTCATCCCTCACTTGCTGTGACCCAGGGTCTTGTGAGATCCTTTCCCAAACCTGTCCAGCTCGTTACAACTGCAGCAAATGGTCCATTTTACTTGCTGGGTTCATTTTCTGATGTTTTCATGAGCTGAATGAGCTCATGGAGGAGTCAAGGATGGGGTGAGCAGTGGGGAATGTGTGGCCAGGAGCAGGGGAGGAGGTAGGAGCTGTTGGCATCATTTTGCTCAATAAACCTTCCACTGGGTAGCCTGAGATCCTTCATGCAAGTCTTTGCAATCAGTCTGAGATTGGATAATTTGGATTTTGAGATATGGTTAACTCAAAAAAATACTGTTTAATCTGCAAATTTTGCCACCTCATTAATTTACCCTTTCCCAAGTGATTTATGACCATGCTGAAATGGTTCTCTGTATGGGAACTTCCTGACTTCCTCCGTGGTGCCCCATGATGCAAACAATTCATGTAACTTTTTTTGTAAATATTTTTTGAGTGCATCTTTCATTCCCTGAGTTATTTGTTGGCCACAGAGACTCACTAATAGACATCCTGCTTCTAATGTGTTGAAAAAGGCTTTTGTTTGTGTGGGAGCCCCTGGCATGTCTTTCTCTTTTGACCAGTCTCCTTAGCTTGCCAGAATTACAGTCTTTGCAGTTCTCATCCTTTGGATTTAAGTTCCACTTTTCAAAGGCTTCCTTTTCTTTCTGGTCTTCTCCTTTCCTTTATTATTTACTGCTGGATTTTGGACTCAATGGTGTAAATTTACTCCAGGTCTCCATAAGGAAATCTCTCAGTATTTTCTGTATAAGCCAAAAACATTTTGCCTTTTCATTTGCTTTCTAAAATGGTTTTCCAACTACTTTCATTATTCTTAGACTTTCAATGGTTTGAGAATGTTTTCTTTCTTTCTTTCTTTTTCTTTCTTTCTTTCTTTCTTTTTCTTTCTTTCTCTTTCTTTCTTTCTTTCTTTCTTTCTTTCTTTCTTTCTTTCTTTCTTTCTTTCTTTCTTTTCTTTCTCTTTCCTACAAATAGAGGAATTTGAATATTAGAGAAATGATCTGTCTTCAACCAAACCCCCTGTGCACTATCCAGTATTGCACCTACTTTGGAGGTTGCTCCAAAATTTTCCATAAAGAATTTGATAAAGATACCAAAATCTGTCTTTTGATCAGACTTCAGCAGCACATTTGCCCTGCTGGTATGGCCATGACTGAAGTCACCCATTAATTATGGGCTGCCCAGGGAGGTGTGGAGTCCCCATCCCTGGACATGTCCACAGAATGACTGGATGTGACACTCAGTGCTCTGGGCTGAGGACAAGGTGGGACAGCTTGGACTGGATGGGCTTGAAGGTCTTTTCCATCCCCAGTAATTCTGGGATTCTGTGGTTAATACTGTGTTTCTCTTTTGTAACCTCCCTCACTTGCCTTTTGGCTCTTCTGGTCTCTTGTATCACCACAGAGAGATCATCAGTTGGTAGCTCTGGTATTCTTTTTCCCATACTGGTGTGGAATTTCAACCTATAGATCTTTGAAACTGTTTCATGCAATTAAATATATTTTAGTGCAGCCCACTGTATTATTCCTGTATCTCTGTTATCCCAACAACATCTGAATTAACTTCTGTACCTTGAATTTCCCAGGTGCTTATGAAATTAATTTTGTAATTTGAAAGTAGGCAATTTGGTTTACCCATCTTAATTTCAAGCTTAGGTTTTGTGTTTGCAGTACAGGTAAATATGTATATATATTTATACATAGAGATGTATATCTGTATATATGTACATACACATATATATGTATGTATATATATACACGCATATGTACATATACATTTACTCATACATGATATGCATTTATTCATCAAACCAGAAAAGTTTGGTTTGGAAGGGACCTTAAAGATCACCCAGTTCCAACCCCTGCCATGGGCAGGGACATTTTCCACTACCTAGGTTGCTCCCAGCTCTGTCCAGCCTGGAGCTCTTGCAGGGATTATTGATACCCAGAGCATTCTTGCTTGTGGTATCAGTGCAATATTCAGTTTTTTAGGTGCCGGAATTAAGAGACAAATTTTATCCCCAGATACCAGCTACAAATATGTAAAACCTGACTTGCAAAATGACTTTGGGGACCTGAAGGATCAACGTGGTGTGGGGGTGCTGCTGAAGTGGGGCACTCCAGAAGCTCCAGTGCCTTGGGAAGCGCAGAGGGTAGGGAAAGGCTCCCTGGAGTGCCTGGCCAAGAGCTGGAACTGGGCACAGACAGAGGCAGCAATGGAAAGTCTCCAGTGCTTGATCTCTTCAAGCATTCATCAAAGTCTGAGCAGGCAACAAGTTTCCTCTTGTTGTGTCCTGGTTGGATCTCGCTTGCAGACAGCACGCCACAATCCTCATCTTCCCTCATCCTTCACTCCAGCAGCAGCTTTCCTGAGCCTCAGGCACCACAAGCTCTGACTCATTTACTTAATATTCCTCTAATGAAACTGCTCAGAGCTCTGGACCTATTCTCCCCCAAAACAATCCTTCTCCTCCCTATTTTTCCACACCCTTCAGTTTCTTCTCAGCTCCTGTCACAGTCCTAGTCAGACTTTAGCTGAGCTCCCCTGAGCAGACTTTCCCTTCCATTCCCCATTCCGAATCCCTCATGTCCTGCCAGCCCAGGGAGGGTGTGAGTGGCAGTGGAGGGACCAGGTGACCTTTAGAGCAAAGCCAGGAGGGCAAGAATCAAGCAGGAGTTTCTTCAGCAATGGGGAGAGAGGGATGGACATCCCGGTGTCCCCCCCACCATGGATTTGGAGCAGTACCCTGGGTAGTTGGAAGCTGCCCAGGGCATCCTTTGCTGAGGCAAGGGAGCTGGGACAAGCACAGGTGCTTCTTCCGGATAGGATGGGAATGGCAGAAAAGGCTGAGAATGAGAAATCTCCCCTAGGGCTGTTTGTACTGGTTTGTACTGGACTGGAGGGGACTGGGATGAGCAGAGCCCCAAGCCAGGGGCTGCCCCCAGAATCAGATGGACAGCAGCTGTGAAAATTCTTGCCAAGCCTTGTTGAGGACCATGTTACCACCATAATTCAAAGATGACAAAGTGGTAGCATTCCTAGAGTCCTGATCTCTTGATTTCAGGACCTGAAATCCCAGGTATCAACCCCAAACTGCTCAAGGGAAGCTGGTCGAGATGATTTTTCTCTTTTTGTGGAATCTTCCAGGATCTACCTGAGACACATCCCAGGCGTCTCCTGGAGTCTTTCCTTACCTCCTCCAGGCAGCTGATATCCTAGGTACCATCTCCTGGAGTCTTTTAATCTCTGACCTAGGCACTGGGTATTCTGAGTAGCAGTCTCAGACTCTTCCAAGGAGGTAATCTGAAATTATTTTTCTCCTTACATGGAAATCTCATCTTCCAGGATGCACCAGGCATCTCCAGGAGTCTTTTCACATCTCCTCTTGGGAGCTGAGATCCCAGGTAGCAGCCCCATGCTCCTCCAACGAGGTACCCAAGGAGCTCTTTCTCTTTTGAAGGAAAATGTATGTTCTGGGATCCACCTGAGCTGAGCAAGGTGGAACTCAAGCATTTCCTGAAGTCTTGATCTCTGATTTCAGAGACTGAGATCCCAGATATCAGCCCCACACCACTCCAGGGAAACTTCCTAAAATGTTTTTGCACTTTTGGTAGTAGCTCTCTGTTCCAGGCTCCAATTGAAACTTCTCAAATGTCTGCAGGGAGGGCTCCAGGGAGGGCCCAGGCTCTGCTCCGGGGGCCAGCAGTGGCACCAGAGCCACGGGCAGGGACTGAGCCCAGCAATTCCCCCTGCACAGGAGGCACAACTTCTGCCCTGGGCAGTGCCCAGCCCTGAACAGGCTGCCCAGGGAGGGGCTGGAGTGTCCCTCAGCGGGGATATTCCAGAGCCCTCTGGACACAATGCTGTGCCCTGTGCTCTGGGATGGCCCTGCCTGAGCAGGGAGGTGGCACCAGTGACCCTCTGTGAGCCCTTCCAGCCTGACCCACTCCGGGATTCTGTAGGATAAAGAGAACTGCAGCACACGTTTGTTGGCAATGCTGAGGTCCAGGAATGGGGAATTTCACCTCCTTCCTCCCTTCCCCAGGTCCACTGACTTTGCCTCCTCCCTGCTCAGATAATGGCACTGGGCCCTGGGAGCAGCCCTTTGTACATTTTACGTAAATAGCAGTGGTGGAAGCACTGCATGAGAGGCTGTGAAAGCTGAGTGGCAGGAGCAGAGGGAGAAAGGAAGCATAGGGGTAACCAGCACACCTATGGGTTTTCCTGGATGTGGGACACAAACGGTGCTGGCATGGATCAGTTGAGTGGAGAGGCTGGTGGGCCTGTGGTATTATATGTACTAGGATGCACACTGTCTAGGGGATTTCAAACCATTCTGCATTGTTGGTGTGGGGTATTTTTTTTTTGGTTTTTTTTTGGGGGGTTTTGGGTTTTTTTTTGTATTTGTTATTTTACTGAATCTAAAGGACTTTGAAGGACTTCTGTCCTCTTAGAAAGCAGATGGGGCTGATCCAGAGCAGGACTGGCTCCCCAAGGAATGAAGTTTCTTCCTAGGGCTGGAAAACACGAAACCAGTGGACATGGCTTCTCCAGCTTGGTGTTGATAAGCAGATTTCTTGCTCCTAAAGAACATGTCCTGTCCACCCTCAGGATGTCTTTTTGAAAGTGTTGCTATGGCATCTGCAGAATGGCTGCATCCAGGGCAGAGGATTTGGTGGGGTATTGGTAAATATTAAATAATAGGTGGGTGGATGTTTCTGCCCAGATCTGGGGTTGTTGTGTGGAGGATTTCTTCCTCCTGAGCAACTCTGAAGGATGCACAGGGTGACTCGGAGCAGCAGGAGAGAAGGATTTGGGTTTGGGTGGAAGATGGGGCTGCTGAAGAGTGCATGGGGCCGGTGAGTAGGGAGGTGATGGGGAAGAGGTTTGGCTCTGGAGGAGGGAATTAGTGGGGTGAAGAGGACAAGATCTGTCCAGGGGTGCTAATGGGAGGAGCGGAGCCACTTCCTGTGCATGAACGGGGGGCTCGTCCTGAGCAGGGCAAGGCAGGGGCTGGTGAGTTGTTGGAGCTGCATTCCCAGCGCTCTCCTGCTCCCTCAGCCTGTACAGACAGGCCTGCGCTCCTCAAAGGAGGGATCGGATTCTTGCCCTCCGGGGGTTTCCAGCCAGCTCGCAGTTCAGAGGAGTCCTTTCTTTCTCTTGCTGTTCACGCCCTGCAAAGAATTTTCTATCAACAAAAGAAATTGTTTTATAATCAACTTGATGTACATCCCAGTTCTGGGCTATGAAAGGGGTTTTGAAGGACCAGGGAAATGGAGCCTGGAGGTTGAGGAGGCAGAGGACAGCAGGCAGTGGCACAGCCCAGCTGGGATGGGGTGGAGGAATTCTGGGGACACTCCAGAGCCAGTGAAACTCTTGGGTGCATCTCTGGGAGTGGGAGCAATTGGACAAAATGCAAAGCAAATGAATAATCCTTGGAAAGAAAGCATTGGGAGGTCCTCTGTGTGTGCTATGGTAGGCTGAGAAGACTTCTACTCCTGCAGCTTTTCTGGCTGGATTTAAATTCTGTTGGGTGGTCCATGGCATGAAGGTCCTTGAAATGTTGGTTGTAGCTCAGGCTGTACCTCAGCCAATATGTCAAACTTAGGAAGGATTTTCTTTGAACACTGTTTGTTATCATTCCAGGGAAAAACCAGTCCTGTTAAACCCTACTTGATGGCAGCCCTGTGGTGAACCTTCTCAGGTCAGGCTGGGCAGAAGAACTGTTTGCAATTATCTGACCATGCCTCAGGCTTTTAGAAAGCAGCCGTTGTGTCCCTTTGCAGTACAAATGTCCCCTGCCTGGGTCTTCAATTGTGGAGTCAATATTTTTCAGAGAAAGATGGAAACATGGGCTGCCTCAGGAGCTGGACTCGGTTACCTGACTGGTTTTCTTGGCTTCCATGAATGTGTCCAGAAGCCAGTGAGTTTGGAAAGAAATTTTTTGTGCTTATGAAAGGCAATTTTAAAATGTCAAAGTTGAAAGTACTTTTTCATAGTAAAAATAAAATCACCTCTGAACCATGCAAAGCTGGCTGGGCACGAAACTGCCTGAGCAGCTGAGCTGAATTCATGTCATCTTTTGGAAGATTTTTTTGGGCTTAAAAAGGTGCCCCATATTAGTGTTGTATCTCCAAGGCAGGAGCTCACAGCCTTTTAAGCTATTTGTATCCAAATTGTTTGGTTACTTAATTCTAAACAGACCACATCCCCATATTGGAATTGCCACATCATGGTGCTCTGGAAGTGTCCTGTGTCACTTGATTTACAGCAACTAAATAGCAGTGGGGTCAGTGGCCAGCTGGCCACTGAGCAGGAAACTGGATGACAACAAGAATTAATAGTTTTCCACAGAAGCTGGAGTGTCTGACAGCGTTGGAAGCTGTGAGGATGGATCAGCCTCCAGGATATTAACCATGGAGATGGCTCTCAGCGTTTGCTGCCAGTGCTGATGGCTTGGGAAGCAGATGGCACATGGATTCATTCGCCCCAGTGCCCACCAAGCTGATGAATTTGGCTAGGGATGGGGGAATTTGATACAGTTGTACAGATGCAGCATCTCTGCAGGTTTCCAAAGCATGAGAAACAGCCATGCCTGGAGAGATGTCTGGGAGAAGCAGCCATATTTGGGAATTCCCCAGCTCCCAGTAGCAGAAGGGATTGATGGGAGCTGGGAGATCCTGGGGTTCATACATTAGGAGTGGTGTTTGGGCTGTCAGGCTGCCCACACTGCAAGGGGAGCTGTGGTGGACAGCACTGTTGGAGAGTGGACATGAGGGATTGACCACGGAGCTGGGAGACAGCAGGAAGGAGGGGATGTGCCACTCTCTATCTCAATTAGATTCAGCAAGGAAGGTCACGTCCAGCCCATTTCTTGGTATTAGAGGAAGATTTGAATGCTCTTGCAGGAAAAGTGCCACCCCCACTACCCCACAGCAGTTTGTCCAAGTTGACCTCAGTGGTTTCCTGCCAAAAATACCTGTGAACAATAATGACTTGTTAATGATTTATCCCTGTGTTTTCAAGTGCTACACTGATTCTGAATACCACAGAAACCTTTGGGGCAGGCTCTTAAGGTTTTGGCTACAATGGCTTTTTGTCCTTCCCTCATGACAAGGATGCCCGTTCCATGAGGGAACCAAGGGCTCAGTGTACTGGGCTGTGTAAATACACATTGTTCAGTGTGACTTTAGGGAATATTGGTGGGAAAAGCAACTGCATTGGAGTGGGGGAGAAATCAACTGAGCTGTAACAAAGGATTGTCCCTTGCAGAGTTTGCAGAGTCGTGAGCAGACACCAGCAGATTCCCCATGGTGCCAGCAAGGCACAGCTGTACAGAGAGCGTGCTGTCTGTAAAGAGCTGCAAATCCACATTGCATGGACCTGGCATGGCTCTGGACATGGGATCCAGCAGAATAATCTCTCTCCTTCCCTCAGAGATGGGCACCTGCCATATTTTCTCATGCTATCAGGGCAAGAGTATGGAGGTTTTATAGCATAGAGGGATGAAGTACCACACCAAAAAGCTCCTCCTGTGCTTCCAGCATGGCTGTGCAGTAAACCCTCCTTGAGAATGGGAGCACTACGAGATGAAAAGCAACAGATACAGAGGGAGAATCTGTGATTGCAACAGCCACCTCCACTCTGCAGAACCAGTAGGAAAGGATGTAGTGCCCAGGAGCCAGAGTCTGCATGAGTGAACTCAAGGTGTTCAGGGCTCATTTTACACAACAAAATAGAGTTTCAGTGCTGGGCAGCCAAAGCAGAAGCTTCACGTAGTGCTTGATTCTCCCAGTGGTCTTTTGTCTGGCAGGGACCAGTGTCATTGTTAAAAAAAAA
The DNA here is from genome assembly GCA_013397245.1 of Thryothorus ludovicianus. Classification (NCBI taxonomy): domain Eukaryota; kingdom Metazoa; phylum Chordata; class Aves; order Passeriformes; family Certhiidae; genus Thryothorus; species Thryothorus ludovicianus. The sequence goes on from VZTB01009914.1 coordinate 240,241, forward strand.
GCAGAAAAAAGCAGAATTGGCAGGTGTCTGTTGTGTCTCCTCCTTTGTAGGAACCAGGGATGAGAGCAGGAGCCCTCCTTCCAATAACCAGGAGGACTTTCTCATGTCTGAACTTCTTTTAGTTTCAACTACTGTGGCTCCAGATGTCCCCATTATTCCAGCACTCATCCTTCTCTGTCTCCTCTCACAGAGATCCAGGATGGCCAGGGCTGGATGCTCCAGTGGAGGTGATGTCACAGCTCACCTCCTTTCACTGCCCTGAACAAATGGGCTGTGAGTGGCTCCCTCCAAGGTTCTCGTTCCTTGGAGTAAAACAGATTGTAGAGCTCAGTTGTTTCAAAGGAATGTTTGATCAAATTATTGGAGCCCTTGAGTGAAGGTAGTGGATAGAGCATCCACTGGATTTCACTCTGTTGAGCAGGGAAATTATTTCACTTCCTACCCTGTTTGTCATTCATTCTGCATGTTCACTGCTCTGGGCACGGCAGCAGACATGCCTGAAAATGGAAATTTTGCCACATTTTTGGCTTCAGTCTCTTGAGTCCTGGGGCAAGATCTCTGTCATCCCTGTCCCTAAGGACTCCACATGGAGACTTGTCCTTTGGTGATGAATGCTGGAGTCTCCAGAAGCTCCATATAGGCTGAAACTAAGGGAAGAGTTTCATGCTTACCTGCTTCAAGCTCCTTCCAGTGTGCCAGCTCAGCTCTTTGAATGTCTGTGACATCGTGGAGCCACTTGGTCTAGTGGAAGGTGTCCCTGCCCACGGCAGGGGGTGGAATGAGACGATCTTTGAGATCCCTTCCAACCCAAACCATTCTGTGATTCTGTGATCTTCAGTGGCCTGAGTCCCCCAGGATGCAGCAGGGATGGTAACAGAGTTCACTCTTGGAAGTCTCCTGTAAAATTATCTTCACTCCAGGAAAGAGTATTTTATTGACTTCTCTGAAATCCTTTGTTGAGATCAATTGCAGGGAATGTTGTGGAACAAGTATAAACGGGCTAAAAGGAAATAAGGTGTGTTTGTGCAATCCTTCAGGCTGTTCACCAGCTGGCTCTGGGTACAACTCCCAGATCAGTAACTGCTGTAATGCTGGGAAGGTATCCCAAGGGAAGCGCCAAGTGGAAAACCTCTCTTTGAGTGGTCTCTGATGGCATGTGATAGTCGGATCACAGATTCCCAGTATCCCAGAATGGTCAAGCTGGAAGGGGCCACCGTGGGTCACCTGGTGTCACCTCCCTTGTCAACAGGGTCATCGCAGAGCACAGGGCACAGGGTTGTGTCCAGATGGGTCTGGAATATCTCCACCCTCTCCCTGGGCAGCCAGTTCAGGGCTCAGGCAACTGCCCAGGGAGGAAGTTCTGCCTCATATTCAGGTGGAACTTCCTGGGCGTCAGTTCCTGCCCAGGTCACAGGGTTATGTCAATTTTGGGTTTGACTCCTTGGGCCTGTGCTGAAATTCTTGTTTCTGCTCAGCATCTGAAGACGTCAGTGAAAGAAAATTTTCAAGTAATTTCACTTTTACTGTTTAAACTGGTGCAGCCCAGGTCTTTTGTGCCCTCAAGAAGAGCAGTGTGTATAGGTTGGAAGTGGGGCAGGAGCACATCCCAGGCACCCCATCTTTGGTGCCTCCTGCAGCAGCAGATGAGCTCAGCATCCCCAGGAGCCTGGAGTTGCATTCTCAGCATTCCTGCAGCTCCTTAGATGTCAGTGATGTCATCTATAGCAGCCAGGAAATTGCAGATCCCAGAGGGCCTGAACTCATGCCTTAGCAAGTAAGCGTAGGAGGAACCAATTTCTGTCGTGTATACTGCACTGTACCAGCAAGTTTCATTGAATTAAATCACAGCAAATGGTATTTGCATCTACATTTCTGTCTTCTGGGAATGCAATGTCCAACAAAAGAGACTCGTGTCCTCCACCAGCCACTTGCTCATCCCTACTAGAGAAAACTACATCTGAGCAATAAAACAGTAGGAAGCTGGTGCAGAGTGAGATTGAAAAGCAAATAATTTATTCCATTAGCTGTTGAATCTTTGTCCTTGAGCCCAGGACCTGCTGACATAAAACATATTTCAAGACAGAACTGGCATGGAGTGAAGGCATCAGCCTTTCTCTGGAAACTCCATCTCTTGTCAGCCTGTGAAAGAGATGCATTTATGGGGTTTTTTGTGCAGGACAAAACAGCTTGTTTTAGGAACACAGGAGCAAAATTTTAATTAAAGTTTCATAGTCCTATCACCTGGCATTTTGTATCAAGAGCTTCAGGATGATGGCAAACCAATACTGTGCAGGCTCTTGGTAGGCACAAAATGCATCAGTTCCTGCTGCTGGTGTAGCTGGGAGTTTGGAACTACAGGATGGACTGAAGCAGCTCTTTTTTAACAATGGCTTGGTGGAACCTGAAGCCACAGTGGTACCGTCTGCACATGAACAGCATTAAATAACATTTCACTGCCTCAAGTTTGGTGGTAAGGGAGACTGATAAGACACGTTTCTGTCTGAAATGGAAATCTTAAATTTTTTTCTAGTTGTATTTAGGAAATTGCCTCTGACAGGACCTTCCAGGGCAGAGCATGGTGTGGAGATTAACTTCTGCTCTCGATGAGCCTCCCCAGGTGGCTGTCGATACAAGACTGTGGGTAGGACAGACCCTTCTCTGCAACTGCGGAATTTCCTGCTCAGAAGCAGACCTAGCTCTACAGCCTCAGTGCAGCTTGAATGTGGCTCTGTTACTCAGCTGTAATTAGAGCAGCTTGTCAGTTCTTTATTTCATCCCTTCATTTAAATGGGATTTCCAGACCTAGTGTAATTTGCCCCAGAGAACTGGGGCTTGTTTTCGAGCCCAAATCTAGCCAGATCTTATACCTACACCTGCATTTCTCCATCTACAAATAACAATGGAAGTGATTTTATCTAATCTCCCACCACCTGGTGTGTTCTTGTCCTCAGTCTTAGGCATGAGGGTATTGAAAATGCTTTTTGAAGGAGGAGCTTTAAGCTGTGTAACCACCAGCATTAGCACAACCACCCAGGCTATGTGTAGAGAACCAGGTATGGATGGTAGTGACCTCATGCAGGGAGGGAAACCTGGACAGCCAGAGCTCATGGGTTATGTGGTGTCCTCTGTGAAGGCCTAGAAGGCAGCACAGCAAAGCCGTAACCAATGTCCTGCAGGAAAGGGCCCACCCACCTGTGGCTCCAGGCATGGGGGGCTTCAGGGAGCCCTCAGGCCTTCCTCTGTCTCTATGTGACTCGGCACCGGGATCCCAGGACACCTTTCCAGAGCAGATCTGTGACTTTCTAGCTTGGATTTCACGACGGAGCACCCAAGGCCCCTCCTCTACGCCGGCATTTTGGCGCTGTGCTTTGGAAGGACTCCAGGCCAGCAGTGAAGGGCTTTTTGATAATATCTGACGGGTGGGTAAGAATTTTGGGCAGCAGCCAAGGTACACATTGCCTGTAATCGTTAACTCGGTCTGTAAACAGTTCAAACGGCACTGAAGAGGCCGTCAGTTATTACATTAGAGAGAAGCCTTTCATGTGCCCGCGCAGGAGCCGGAGCCGCGCAGCGCCGGCCCCTGCAGAGCAGCTCTGGCTGCAGGGCTGCAGCGTGGCCTGGCCGTAGAGCGGGTGCTGTGCTGAGCGCCTGACCTTCAAACCCTCGGTGCTGCAGCAATAACTAAATCATTATTTTCCTTTTGTTCTGCACCTGGCTCGGCGGTGGAGCCCGGCGAGATGGAGGGGGAAGGGATCAGGCAAAGCTCCCCCCGGCGCCAGCCGGGAAGGTTCAGCAGGGCTGGCTCCTCCACCCCAAACCCATCTGCCGGCAGCTTTTCCCTGGGGTGACTCCTCCATTCCAACCCCATCTCCTGCCAGCAACTTTTCCCTGGTGAGAACAGCTCCATGTGCAATCCTAACAAATGTTTCACTTGTGAGCAGGTAAAGCTTCCCTGGACCATTCCTGGTTTCTCCAGAAATGGCCAGAGTGCTGATTCAGGGCCACATCAGAGTCCTGACATTTCCAGGCAACAATGCTGCTGAGCTTCATCTTCAGGAGAGTTTTAGAGAATTTCCCAGTCCACATCAACTTCTGGAGAGCCCTTTGGTCTCTTTCCAGGAGCAGTTCAGCCCTCCTGGAGACGTGTGATGCTTCAGAAGAAGTTCTTGCTTAATTTGCTCCAAAAAGAATTTTCTTGTCAGTCTTTGCTCTCCTAGGTCTGCTTTCTCCTTTCTAGAAGATCAAGAATGCTCTTTCTGCCATCAGAAATCCATTTTAACTTTGAAATCCATTGTAAAAAGCTGATGGTTGAGTAAAAGTACCCAGTGGCTGCAGTAAAGCGATCTGGGCTCGGGTGAGTCTCTGTATGTGGCCCATCTTTGCAGAGCTGCTTTTAAGGTCAGAGCTGTCTCAGGTGTCTCATGGATCAGCTATGGGAGTCATCATGTCTTTGTGCCACGCCTGAGCTGATCCCAAGGTCTGTGCTTGGAGAGGTGAGAGGGCTGCCAGCACAGCTTTGGCTTTGCCAGTGCTTCGAGGGCTGCAGAGGGACAAGACTTGTGTGAGTTCTGTGGGACAGCTTTCACCTGCCAGCACAGTACAGAGGGTCATGTCAAAGAGGGTCTTCAAGGATGGAGATGGCTCTAGAGTGGGGACAGGCTGGGCCCTCCTAAGTGTGGGAGGTGAGTAGGTCAACGTGGGTTGGATGCTCTCCATGGGATTTGGGATCCAGGCTGCCTGCAGAGTGCTTGAGGCAGAGAAGTGCTCCCATGACTTGGGCCAGCTTGCCTTTACTTCTGTTTAGTGCTGTGAGTCAGGGCTGACCAAACTCCCTTTGCTTTTGATACTCCAGCATGGATGTGTGGAGCAGACAGAGACAATTTAAGCAGATATTGTTATGGAACTTTTCCAGAGGTTTCCTTGCTGGTCCACACAATCCTTATGGTGACTGGGCCATGAAGAAGTGACATTTGCTTCCCCATGTGGGACTTCTCTTCTGCAGGAGAGCAAACTTCAGCAGAGCTGTCAGTGAGGGGCGTTTGAGAGTTTTCTCCAGGCCCATGGCAATAATTTAAGTTGGAAAAGCCCTCCTGGACCATCAAGTCCAGCCTGTGCCCAGTGCCCACCTTGTCACCAGCCCAGGGCACTGAGTGCCATGTCCAGGCCTTCCTTGGGCACCTCCAGGAATGGAGACGCCAAACCTCCCTGGGCAGCGCCTGTCAAGGCCTGACCACTCTTTCCATGAAGAAATTCCTCCTGATGTCCAACCTGACCTTCCCCTGGCACAATTTGAGGCCATTTCCTCTTGCTTGTTCCCTGGCAGCAGAGCTTGACCCCCACGTGACTCTGAAGTCCTTTCAGGGAGTTGCAGGGAGCAACAGAAAAGATCCAGACTAAATCATCTAATCCTGCACGTGTGATAATCAAGTAAACATCCCTCTTGGGTTCAGCACTGCTCTTTGTTGCTCACCAGCTTGGTAATGAAAAGGAGAGAGAGACACAGTCATTTCTTGATTAGGGACTGATTTGTTTTATCAAACCCTCAGGCCCTGCTGACCCTTGACTTGGGCCAAAGGTAGTGAAGCTCATGAGCACGAGTAAGGGCACAAGCATGGGAGTATTGCACTGGCGCCTTGTACGTCCTTTGTCTCCTCTCCCATCTCTGGCCATTCCTTCAGGGGACTTGGATGGTTGTCTGAGCTGTTTGCACACTGAGGTAGGACTTGAGTCTCTCGAAGAATAATGCATTTGTTATCAGTGAATATGTTTGTGACTTACACGTGGGTAAAGTGTGTTTGCTGTTATAACAGCTCTTGAAATTTTATGAGGTAAATGAAAAAAGCCCCACATCCTGGTGGCTGAGCTTCATGCCCAGGAGTCATGGAAGTGGCAATTTTTCCTTGGGCCTCTTGAAACAGTGCTGTTCTATTCCTTTTCCAATCAGCCATTTCCATCTTCTTTGTGACTAAAATCCACTTTATCTCCCTGCCCTGTCCCTCCTCGTCCTCCCATGTCCTTCTAGCAGTGTCCCACACCACTTTCCAGTTCTGCTGTCACTGTGTTTCAGCCTCCTAGCTGCATCTCCTGTGCCTGTGGTAGTGAGTGTCCTGTCATTCCAGCTGCTGTCTCTGTGAGTAGAGTGGAATGATCTTGGGGTAAGAGTGGCTTCTGTTCAGCTGGTAAAGCTAGAGAATTTAGGTAAACTGGAAAGAGCCTTTCTTACAGCAATAAAGACATTCACACAGAATTATTCACAGAGTCACAGAATCACTGTGGTTGGAAAAGACCTTGAAGAGCATCGAGTCCAACCTGTGACCAATCCTTACCTTGTCACCCAGCCCAGAGCACGGAGTGATCACCTCCAGTGATGGGACCTCTGCCACTTCCCTGGCAGCCCCTTCCAATACCTGACATGAAGAAATTCTTAGAATGTCCAACCTGAACCTCCCTGGACACAACTTGTAGCTTTTTTCTCTTGTTCTGTCATTTGTCTGGGAGAAGAGTCTGATCTCCACCTGGTTCCAACCTCTTATGAGGTTGAACTTTGAGGCAGGCTGAGAGAGGAGGATCTGGTGACTGGGTTGTCCCAACAGGACAGTGTTCCTGTCAGGAGCATTCTGCAGTGACTGAGAAGTACATATGGCCTGTTCCATCCCAGCCATGTACGGTCCCTGGTGGTGTCCCTGGTGCCAGCAGCTGGGACAGGGCCCACGCTCTGACACCTCTGGGAGATGCACTGTGCAAGTGCACATCTGCCTTTTAAAGCTGTGACATCTGCCCTGCTCCTTCCCACAGGAATCCTGACTTAGGTGCCCTGTTTCCATCTCCTCATTGATGCAGCAGAGGATCTTGCCCAGTAATTCTTATAACCAGGCTAGTGTTGGCAGCAAAGATGGAGAGTGCGGTAGGAGACAACTTCCACTTGCCTTTTCAAGCCTACAAAGGAATATAAACTTACTTAGCTCAGAGGCTCATTGACAGAATTCCAGCAGGGAAGAGGTGTCTTGAACCAGACATATCCAAAAATCCAGGAATATCCATTCTTGCCTCAGGAACTCATGCTGGTGACAGTGATGTGACAGCTGGGTGAAGCCAGCAGGGCACTGGGCAGTGGGTGTCTCCCATAGATGCACGGATGTGGCGTGACAATGTTCGAGATGCTCCATGTCACCAAAGGTGCCATTGTGGTGTCGTAGGCCCCTGGCTCATCCCCTCACTGCTACTTTGGCTGTAGTTTATCTGTGAAGGAGCTTTTCCACAAGGCATTTCATCCACTTGAGGCTGTGGCACCAGTGGCATGTGGAAAATAGTCCTGGCATGAGATGGAGAATGGTGCTGGTATAAACTGTGGCAGGGGAGGCCTTGCTGCCCTGGACAAAATCCTTGCACCCTTCTCCTGGCCCTGCATGCATGAGCATTCCCTCAAGATCTTGCATGGGATTCCATCTGCTGGAATACTGGAGAGGAGAGGAAGGAGAACTGGTGCTGGGACACAGCCAGGAGTCACAGTACTGTCTCTCAGATAAGGCAGCAGCTGGCTCTGCTGGTGTTCTGGCAGCAAATGCTCTCTTGGCTCCCTGGGCACCACTGACCACAAATCCCAGCTGTATTCTGGAGTTTGGTTCCTAGATGAAATATTTATGGCAAAAGTCTTCTAGTGGGGAGGTGAGTGTGAAGCCCGTGATGCTGCCTGGTGAGTGCAGAACCCTGTGTGTGCAGTTCCCCTGCAGCCCCAAAATGTGCAGAGCACAGGCAAATCCTAATGGATGCTCCTCTGCAGCCCCCTGACTGCAGTAGGCTGTGCCCAGATCCAGGCTGGTGTCCCCACCTTTGCATTTAACAGCTCTTCCTGGTGTTTTGACCTGTGAATTCTTCGTATTTTTAATGTTTCTTTAGCTTTAACGTATCCCACCTATACTAAACTGAAGAATTCTTGTTCACTTATTCACATGTACAAAAATCTCTTTTAAGGATGGAGTGAGCAGGGCTCCTTGTAATAGTCAAAATGTTGACCAACTGCAGTTTTATCTAGCGGATTTTCATTTTTCATTTGTTTGTTACAGTAATGCCTGTTTGCTTTTTGACTGCTTTGGGTGATTCAACAACGGTTTCCGTAAAACTCCCCACAGTAACTCCAAGCTCTTTCCTGTTCATTAACAGCTCACCTAGAACTCATCTCTGTGTAAAATACCTGGATATATTTTTTCATATTTGCATTTTTTAATATCTTGTATCACTCCATCACTCAGTATCATGAGATCCTTTGCTAGACAGTTTTAATATTTACCAACTTGGATTTTTATGTGTTACTGGAGAACTGGGCCGTTTTGCCATCCCTCTCATTTTCCATGTGGTTTGCGAATATATGGACAACACAGTTTGCCTTGGGACTGTCCTGGTGACTTCATTGTAAGGGCTGACCCACTTTCTACTCTTTTTACTTCTGAAGCTCATAGAACCATGAAATGGTTTGGATTGGAAAGGACCTTAAAATCCATCTCATCCCACCCCCTGCCATGGGCAGGGACATCTCAGGATGCTCCAAGCCCCATCCAGCCTGGCCTTGGACACTCCCAGGGATCCAGGGGCACCCACAGCATCCCACCCTTCCAGGGAACAATTCCTTCCAATATCCCATCTAACCCTGCCCTCTGGCAGTGGGAAGCTATTCCCCTTGTTCTCTTGCTCCAGCCCACGTCCAGAGTCCTTTTCCCTGGACAGTACTGCAAAATATTCCACCGTCTCCACAGCCTTGACCTTGCAGAAGAACAGGAGAGGAGTCACCAGTCTGGCATTCATGGCACTGCCTTTAGACCCATTCTCACTGACTGCTTTGAGGAACCCTGTGGCTCTGTGAACCATCCCTTTCCTTTTCCAAAGCTCTGTTAGTTCTTCCCTTCTTTACATTGGCCTGTTTTTTTTTAACCTGGCTTTTCTTTTGGCAGGGAAGTCAGGATTATCCATCTGCCATCCCCTGCACTGGTCTCAACTTCTTCAAACGCATTTTGGTATTTGCTGCCTTCTGTTTTTCTGGGGTTGTGGTAAATGTAATGAAGAGTTCAGTCCAGGATTTTCCTCAAGCTCTTTGGTGAACAGTCTCCTGTCCTGTTCTCTTCCTGTCGTTTTCATGCCAGTCCTATGGGTTGGTTATAACATTTCTCCTGCCACTTCAGATCAGATCAAATTTTGATTCCTCCCCCATGAAGAAAGTATGGGAAGTGCTCTGAGATCCCTTACAGAGAAAAATGAGGACTTTCTCCGAGTCCTTTTTCAGCACTTGTCCCTCAGGACTCCTTGGTGAACAGAAATGTTTAAAGGCTCCTTGGGGAGAAAAGAAATAAAAGCACAAATAATCTCTATTCCATGGGCATGGTTGATTCAGTGAGAATTAATAGACTCAGGTGGAAGAAAGCTGACTCCAGTAAGGCACTGGAATGCACTCTCTGGTGTGGAGGAGAAGGGATCCTGGGTTGGGTGGGGAGTCCCTCTTTTTGGAGGTCTTGAAAACAGGTTGAGCAACTATCTCTGAGGAATGTTTTAGGTCTGGCTGATCCTGCCTTTAGGCAGCAAAGTGGGCTAGATGACCTCTCAGGGTCACCTTTTTTCCTCCTGTTTTCTACATGAAGCTCCCAAGTGGGAATTGGGCCCCTCTCCATGCCTGATTCCTCAGGACCTTTCCCCATGTTTCTGCTGCTCTGTGCAACCTGTGAGTGATGCTGGGAGGGACAGGTTGGTGTGAAGGTAGTGAGACTGGTGGGGATAAAGATGGAAAGACAGCAAGGAGAAATTAAAAAAGTGAAATTCATTATTTTAGTAGAGGCACTGTGGACAGAAAAAGTAGAAAATAAGCCATAAGGTGAAGAAACAAGAAACCAAAAAGGTGATAGCAAGAAGATAGGGATGAGGAGTAGTGTGACAGGAGGGATGTGGTGACAGAGACAGATGGAGTGACAAAACCACGGGTCACATGTTGACAGTGTCTTACCAGGGCCAGGGTGTGGACAGAGCTGCTGGGCTGAATCACCCAAGAGTGGGTCCAAACCCTGCCAAACTGATCCCAGCCTGCTGCTGGGATCCTGGAAGCAGGGATTGTCCTGGGAGAAGGATCCAGCAGAGCAGCAATGTGATTTGCATCAGGGAACCCCAGCTGAAACAGCACTGTGGGTGGTCCAGCATAATAACTCCTATGATATCCAGCATAATAACTCCTATGATATCCAGCATAATAACCCCTGAGGTACCTCTGCAGACCTGGAGCCCCTGGGAGTGGGGAGGGCTGGAACAGGAGTGTGGTGGGATTTAGGCAGCATGCATGAAACCTCTCTGATTTTGGGTATGTGTATGGGTATCCCCCTCTCTCCAGCAATGGGATTTTGTTGTCTCCTGGATCAGATACAGGTCAATAGGGAGCCGTGGCCCCATGGTTGTGGCAGTCGGTGCTGCAGAGGTGCCCAGCCCATCAGAGATGGGCATGCCCTGCCTGGGAGCCCATCTGCAGCCACAGACCCAGGAGGGAGCAAGAGATCCTGACTCTGCAGCCACAGCCACACACGGAGCAGGAGTCCTCTGCATTGAGAAGTCTTATAATACTTGTTTTTCCACATCATCCTTATATTATTTTTTGGGTCTACTCTTGTCCTGTGAGCACAATGTGCAGCTGGGATCCCTCACTCGTAATGCCAGGGACGGGTCAGTGGGAATGCCAAGAAATGGTGTTGAAGGATGTAGAAAATAAGAGCCACATCTTGCTGCTATACTGCTGCTGGAGGACTTGCCTGAGGAGTGGAATGTGTGGCTGTGGTGGATGATGCCTGTGTCCCCTCCCCAAGAATGCCCCTGAACTGTCCCTGGGCATTGCAGGATGCTGAGAAGGCTCTCGGACTCAGCCTCCAGCCTGATCTGTGTCTATGAGGGACCCAGCACAGAGTAACAGAGGGGCCACTACTCTGCCTCAGCTCTATGGACAGCTGTCCACGTGGGAAGGGTCTCGGGGGCAGGCACCAGCATTCCTCAGCAGGTCTTCTCTGGATTTATTGTCTAGGTCTTGCTCCAGAGCAGCTGCCAGCATTTCCCTTATGCTCCCTGTGCACATTTGGAGGTGCAGCAGCTTGGCCTATTGCTCATATTCCTGGTGTTCATCATTAATCGTGGAATCATGGAATGGCCTGTGTTGAAATGGATCTTAAAACTCATCTTGTTCCACCCCCTGCCGTGGGCAGGGACACCTTCTGCTGTCCCAGATTGCTCCAAGCCCCATCCAGCCTGGCCTTGGGCACTGCCAGGCATCCAGAGACAGCCACAACTGCTCTGGGTGCCCTGTGCCAGGGCCTGTCCACTCTAATGCTGGGATCAGGCCCAGCCATCCAAATCACAGAGAGGCTGCTCCGAGCTCAGCACAAGGGACATTGACCCCTGAGTGTCACAGACAGGGTCAGACACAGCTCTGAGGTCCTTCCCAGCTTCCCCAGGCTCCACGAGCAGCCCGGAGAAGACTCAGGTGGGATCCCTCTGAGCTGTTGGAGCTATCCTGAGACACATTTTTCTGTGGCTGTGACAAGCACATATTAACCCAAAGCCATGATCACATATTAACCCAAGCTCTCGGCCAGGGAAGCAGAGCACAAAGTGATGCCGTTCTGGGTGAATCCAGTGGGAACATGAGCACTTGGATGCTGTGTCAGTGTTGGTCAGGCAGCCCCTGTCAGTGCTCCAAGGGAGCAGAGGCTTTTTTGGAGCTTCCCTGACTGCTCCAAGCCATAACAGATCCGATTGCTTCCCCAAAAATGTGGATTTCTAGAATATGTGGTGCTTGGCTTGGTACAGTTGCACTGTATCTGATGTCTTGAAGTCTGAAGTCTAAGTTGTAGCATCCCAGGATGGTTTGGGTTGGAAGGGACCTAAAGATTATCCATTCTGCTATGGGCAGGGACACCTTCCACTAGACCAGTATTTTGACAAAAGGATACAAACTATCATTTTAAAATATTTCAAATTTCACTGAAATCCTTTGCTTTTACTTTGGTTTTAAGCAGTTCCAGACATGATTAGGAGTACTCACAGCCACAGACATTTGCACTCAACATTAGAACTAGTTGGTCTCCATGGTGTCGTCTTAGGATTTGATGATTTTAACTTACTTTCATGGTTTTGTTAGACCTGTTCTTGTTTTGATACCCAAGACTTGGTGCTGCCGAAAGCAGCTCTGTGGCTTTGTGGTGCCTCCCAACTCTGCAGTACTGGGTGCTGGTGGATGTGGGATTGGTGTTGGGTTGTATCACTGCACAGGCAGCAAAAAGACCAACCCCCTGTCACTGCCAGCAGCATGCCTGGCACTTTCCTAACGGGAATAACGCTGGGATTGAGGGGAATGTCTGCCAGCCACCTTCCTGGGAAGCCCAGTGCTGGGGGGTCAGTGGGCCACAGCTGGAGGCCATAAAGAGGTCTCCAGCTCCGCAGAGTCCAGTCAGGCTCTGGGGGTCTGTGGTGGTTGGAGTGGCTGTGGTGACACCCAGCTTGGGCAGTGACTGTTCTTTTGTATCATTCATTCAAAGCCTCACTGGCTAGGGCAGGGCCATGGGATGTAGCAGTGTTATGGTGACACCCAGCAGCAGGGGGTCCTACACCTCTGGGCAGGTCCAGAGGGTTTGCAGGGTAGGCTTGAACCCCCTTTGCACTGCTGAGCCCCAAGGTCTGAGTTTCCCCTTGCTTTTGTCCTGCAGTCCCACCCACTATCCCTGTGCAACACCAGTGAGGATGAACACACGGAATCAGGATTCATCACCATCGTCAAGCTGGAACAGCCGGATCGGGATCCCAACCCTTGCCTGTCCCTGGCCAACAAGGTAAGTACAAAAATGCCTGAAATGGCATCAGTCTGGGAAGTGAAACCTGTGCAGCAAAGAAAAGGGGAGGAGGAGGCAACAAGGTAAGAAAGAGTTGTTGGGACATGGAGAAAAGGACAAGGACAGATTAGGGTCCTTGGCAGAAGAGGTCCTTTGGGAAAGATGCTCTGCCAGCCATCCCAAATACCCACCCCTTGACCTTTTGGACTGCCTGACTTTGTAAAAGGTGTGGAGTTCCCCCTAGCCTGGCAGGTCTGAGATGCTCAGACCTTACCCAACATCCCACACTTGGCTGCCCAGCAGCCTTGTGCCCCTCCTGTTTTACAGCCTCACGTTGCTCCCTGGTCCATGAGGAGGTTTGTGTTTCTCTGTGTTCTCTGGCCTGTGGGAAAACATGGACACAGAAAACATCTTCTGTGGTTCTGTTTCTGAAAATAATAATGCTGTAATACTTCACTGGATGAGGCACGAGAAGAGTCAGTGCTGAGCAGTGAGATAAATGCAGACCAGCTGAACTAGTGGTGGGTCATGACTTGTTAACAGTTTGGGCCCTGGGAGATCTCAGAGGTCTTTTGGATCTTAGGCACCTCAGTGAAACAGCAGTTCCTGTGCCAGAAGCTGAGGTCACAAGTCCAATTCTCTGGTAATAAGGAAGTGGGGTGGGAACAAGGGTCATTTTAAGCCTTAAAATCTTTGTGACTTTGATTAAGTTGCATGGATAAGGATGACATTGGCTTTTTCTTTTGATTGTCTCTACGAAATGTTAGGCTATTTTCATGCTTGTACAGGTGTTGTACAAGCATGAAAACCCCCTTGTTCAGCTCTTCTTGGCTTTACCTGGATTGCCTTCAGGTGATTCCACCCTGTTGCCTTCTTCCTGCCAGTGGTTGACATGGTGGGGATGTGGACAGGGTCCTTTTTCATGTTCCCTGCAGCTCAGCTGAAGAAGGCAGGCAAAACTTGGACCCAGTTTTTGCTCCTGCACAGCAGGGTTTTTTCACAGAAGCTGTGGCATCAAAAGCAAGGAAAGGGATGTGATTTCATAATGGATTTGCCATCTCAAGGCTGGTTCCCCCTGGCTGCACGGGCAGCCAGGCAGCAGTACCTATCCCTTCCTGGGTTGCCCAGCCCAAATTTGGGATGCTGCTCCTCTGGAGCTGGTGCCAGCTGTTGATTGAGCAGTGTGATGGAGTTGTCAACCTGCTGTCAGTTCTCCCACACCTGGAAAATGTCCTGGGCCCACCTGGGCAGCTTGTGACAGACATGAGGAAAAGGGCTGGGCAGGTGCCTCCAGCTCTTCCATGTCCATCCATATGTGACCATCATATGATAGTGGTGCCAGGATGCCCCAGGATGTTTGGTCAGTGCAGCTGCTGTGGAAGATTGTGAAGCAGCTGCAAAGACCCATCTTCCATTTCAGAGCTTTAAAAGGTTTCAAAACTTAGGCCATGTTGGATGGGGCTTGGAGCAATCTGATCTAGTGGAAGGTGTCCTTGGCTATAACAGGGGGTGCAATGAGATGAGCTTTAAGGTCCCTTCCAACCCAAACCATTCTGGAATTTTGGGATTCTGTTACGCTAGTTTTGTCCTTCATCTTTGAGACTGATCACAGCACTGGAAGTACCAGTGTGTTACTGAGTCCAAGGATCAGCTGAGGAAAGTTGGCAAAGGGAGGACAAGACAGGGTGCATTGCTGCACTCTGCTCATCCAACTTGATCCCTTCTCCAGGACCTCTAAGCCCCTGCTAAGCAAACAAACCCTCAGTTCACCAGGTAGACTGAGTTCACTGGCCATCAGTCATCACTACTCTGCTACCAGAGCCAGAACTAGCACTGGATTTTGACATCCAGCTGTATATGGCAGCAGTTGCCATCCTGCAGGTGTTCCTGCTCTAAAATCTCACCAAGGGAGTGCTCCCACAAACAGGAGTAGTTTAGCCATGAAATAGAGCAGATGCTCCTTAAGCTGACCACATCCCTGGGCCCTGCCTTATATCATGGATCCGCCACCTCCTGCAGTTCCTGCCTATCTTTTTCTCCATCCTTCTGAAGCCTCTGCCAGTCTCCCCCCTCCAACATTGTACAGATCAGAGAATCACAAAACGGTTGAGACTGGAAGGGACCTTTAAAGATCATCTCATTCTAAGCCACTGCCATGGCCAGGGATGCTGAGGTCTCTTCCTTGAAATCCCAGGACTACACTCTCCCTCTGGAGCAGGGGTGTAGCTGTGGGATGTGGTTGGTGCTGTCTGTTGTTTTCCTGGCAAGTGTGTCTTGGGACAGAGCATTGCATGTGGAGTTGCAGGGCTGTATCAATGGTGATAAAAATAGCCATGTGCAGAGTGTTACCACAACCTCTGCTTCAGCTGTCACCCAGCCAAACCCTGCACACGGACAGCCTTGGCTAGCCCAGCATGAGGAAAACTCCACCTGCCACCTGAGGCACTTCCCTGATTCCTAAATTCTATCACTGCTTCAGCAGCCAAACCTAAAACTAGCAGGGAAAGCACTAGAGGAGAGGAAGGCATGGGAAGGACCTCTGGAATCAATTCAAAGTGATTTGTTTTTCGTTCTGATCATAATTTTAAAATTTTTTGGGGGACTTATTTTTTAATTTCTGAGTGAACCAGTGATTGTAAGTCTGGTTGACAGACTGCTGAGATTTCCAAAATCATCTGTAAATGCCTCTTTGCACCAGAAGTGTTACAGTCCTCAAAGAGGGAGCTCAGCTGTGCCCTGTGGCTGAAGAGATATGGCACAGACAGCAAACACTGAGAAAATTATTGTATCAAGTAGGTTGTGAAAGGCTTGAAGAGAATTACAGAATATTTTGAGTTGGAAAGGAATCCCAAGGATCATCCAGTCCAGCCCCTGGCCTTGCACAGACACCTCAACAGTCCCAGCTTATGCGTCCCTAGGAGCAGTGTACAAGTGCTCCTGGAGCTCTGGCAACCTTGGGGCCATGCCCATTCCCTGGGGAGCCTGGGCAGTGCCCAGCACCCTCTGGGGGAAGAACCTTTCCCTGATCTCCACCCTAACCCTCCCTGGCACAGGCCCAGCCATTCCCCAGGCCCTGTCCCTGGTCACCAGAAATTGTGTCCTTTGCAACAGGAATTAGAAAGATGTTGGGAAAAGTCATTTGTCCAGTCTCAGTTGTTCATTGCCCCATAGTCAGTATCTTTAGCAAGATAAAATCTTTGTAGAGCTGTTTCATCAAAACCTGACTATCAGATGGAATTCACTCCCTGAAAAGTCCTGTTCCCCTGAAAGTGCTGGCAAACACTGACGTTCCTTCAATCCCAGGCAGGACCCCTGTCTCTGATTCCTGTCCTGAGCCTTGATCACAATTTTACCACTTCCCTATGAGTGTCAAATCCCATCAGCAGCTCAGAGCCTCCAGCTCTGCCTGTTCCCGACAATCTGCAGCTCCACTCCCATCCATGTACCCAGCCCAAGCCCCCATCGCTCCTTGCCAAGGTGACCTGGGAGCAGGCATGGAGCTGGTGCAGCTCAGCCTTGCTGGGAATGCTGTATCCCTTGGCCTGCCTGGCTCCCTGCTCCCCACGGTGCAGCTGGGCATGGGGCAGTGTCCCATGGCCCCCAGCCAGGCTTTGGTGATGCTGTTCCCCTTGGCCTGGCCGGCTCCCTGCGCCCCAGAGCAGAGCTGGGCATGAGGCAGTGCCTCGTGGCCCCCAGCCGGGCTCTCGCGATGCTGCTTCTGTTCGCTCGGGTGCTTGGGATGTGCTGATCAAAGAGCTCCACCTGAGCAACCATGGACCAGCCCAGGCTTCTGCTCACGTTCCATTTCCCAGGCCTGCCCCTGCCTGCCCAGAGGCTCCCTGTGAGGAGGTGGGTGACCCACAAGGTCCTGGCTGGTTGCCTCACCAAGGTGGCATGTGCACTGGACTGAGTGGGTCTCTGAGCTGTCGCTCCCCCCTGGGAAGCCCATGCTAATCATAGAGCAGACTTGCAGCCCTGGCTCCTGAGCTTCTCCCTGATGAGCAAGTGGAACCAGGGAGAGCAGCATGAGTGGGAGTCAGGCCCTCTGACAGCCCTGGTGCTGCCAGGTGACAGGGGACCTATGTGAGTTTTTGCTCTCCTTAGAGGTCAGCAGGGCTAGCAGGGCTGCATGTCCCTTCCCAGCAAATCCAGCTTTGAAACAACAGGGCACCTGGCAAGACAGCTGGGGAAATGGTTGAGTTTGTGTGTTGTGATTGCAACACCACCAACTAGTTCACCTCCACAACTTTGGGAAGAAGCCACCCCTGAGCCGCAGGGCTCTGGCCAGGAGTAGGCACTGTAGCCCAATGCAAGCTCAGGAACCAAGGTGGGAATGGTTTCCTCAGTCAAAGCAGGTGCTTCTTTCTCCTGGGAAGAGTCCAGGAGGCAGACATGGATTCAATGGCAGGACACAGGTTACAGTACAAAATGTCCACTGAAGCTTCTGTTGTTTTGGACAGGCAAAGCTGGCAGGGGAGCGTGGAGCCCGTGCGATCCTTTTCGACATCACCGATGATGAAAGTGCTGCTGATCAGGTACAGAAGCCAGTGATACCCTCAGCTAAAACACAGTGCTCCTGTTCCATCCCGAAATGTGCTCAGGGCAAGACCCCCCAGCCACCAGTGGGAGGTCTCAGGAGGATGCTGCTGGTGTTGGGTGTTGGCTCTTACCCACACAGACACTCTCCATGGCATATCCATGCTCTTAAAAGATGCTGTCAATCAAACTTTTCTGAGAGGAGCTGGATGCTTCCTCCTGGGAAGTCATAAATTTTCCCATCCCATCTAGTACAGACAACCCATTGTACCTCAGGAAGGGTGATGTCTCAAATTTTCAATCCAAAGCCACAGCCTCCTGCTTTGTTGTTGGGGAAGGTTTAATCTTGGTTAGACCTCTAAAGGTCTATTTTCCCAGCACTGTTGTCATCTCTGGAAGGGAATCAATTCCCCATCCAGATAACCTGGAGATACGAAAAACATCCAGCTTTAGGTAGGGAACAGACAGGGGAGCTGGTGCCTGACCTCATCCAAAGTCTGGGCAGACTCCTTGCTGGATCCATCCCTCACGGCTCTTTCATCTATTTACAACTTAATTTCTGGTGCCAGAGAAACACAGCAGCAAATGCAGATGCACAAGGTGATGCCGAGGTTGCTCAGATCCCAGTCTCTGATCCCTATCCTGAGCCTTGGCTACCACTTTCCCAGCTTTCCCATTTGGTACACCCAAGCCAAGAGTGTCAAATCCTATCAACAACTCAGATGTCTTTGGCCTTGCCTCCATGGTCTTCCTGACCATCTGCATCTTCGTTCACATCTCCATCATTGTCCACCGACCTTTAGATTCCCCCATGTATCCCCCCAAGGTATGGAGAGGGGTTACTGGGTCTGATGGCCACCCTAATCCAGGTCAGTTTGGAGGAGAGCAGGCTCAGACAGTTGCTGAGCCAGCTTGTGTCAGGCTGCCTGGACCACAGTGGGAAACTGCCAGTGTGACTAGGAACAAGCAGAGTGTCCTTAGGGAGGAGGGGAACTGGATGGGTCCCGAGCAGAGGAAGCATTTCTGTGGTGAAGGCAGCACTCGGCAGTGCTGTTAGCACGTCCACAGGGAAGGAGAGGGAGGAAGAGCTTTTGCACAGGGGCTTGGAAGCACCTCAAGAGGCACCAAGCAATGGCCGGTTGTGCCTGAGGAGTCACCAGCAGGGAAAATCAAGAAATCCATGCTGGAAAGTTGGTAGACTAGAAGTTTCCATCTGATTCATCATAGAGGGATAATGTAAACTTGGGGGACCAGTCAGTCTCTGAAGTGTTGGAAGAAGCATCATGAGGAACAGGTGTGCCTGGAGGGCCAGGATTGTCCTTGTTTCAGGCTGTTCTGGGTGAACCCTCACTGTGTTTGTTTCTCTGCAGCTGAGGAAGCCCAGAGGCCTGAGCCAGCCCGTGGTCCTGATCAGAGGCCATGACGCTGAGCTCCTCATGGGCGTTGTGAACAAGAACAGAGAGGCCCATGTGAAGATAGAGGTCAAGGAGCCACCGGCTTGGGTGAGAGATGCGTGATTTTCACTGCCTCCTATATCCTCCCAACCTGCTGAGATTTCCCAGAGAGGCTGAGCTTTCCTCCTCAGGGATGGAGATCATGGCCTGCTCCAACTCCTGCAGGGTTGTATGTAGTATTCAGACCTGCTGCAAGTAAAAGCTCCAAAGCACTTTCAGCTTACTTAGTTCTTTTGCTTTACCATCATGAGTGAGGCAAGGGGATTCTCTGTTTCTTCAAGTAAGACCAAGCCTTGATTTTCTCATCTTGTGCTACCTTAGACCATAGTCTTAAGGGAGCTGAGGTGCTGCTAGACAGAGATATTCTATTCTTGTATGGATGTGCAGAAAAGACTGAACTGTTTTTTCTTTTACCTATAAAGAGCAAAGAGGAGGAGCTTGGCCAAGAACGATATTTCCCAAGGCTGATGGTCCAGAAGAGATGGAGATTTCCCTAGGCTCTAACTCTCCCACCAAAAGTAATTTCCAAACAAGAGTAATTTCTGTCCTGTTTTGTCCAACAGCCAGACTATGACGTGTGGATTCTTCTCACAGTAGTCAGCACTGTGGTCGTCATCATTTTGATTTTTGTTGTCCGCACGAAGTGTCAGCTGAACAGGACTCAGGTAGGGATCTCGTGAAGCAGATGTGTCTGAGCAAATAGGAATATAGAAAAAGCAGGAGCAGACACCTTTTTGGAGGGGAAATGGGCAGATAGTGACAGAACAAGGAGAACAGTTTTAAACCAAGGGGAGGGATTTAGATTAGATGTGGGGAGAAATTCTTCCCTGTGAGGGTGGTGAGGCCCTGGAACCAGAGAAGCTGTGGCTGGCCCTGGATCCCTGGAAGTGTCCAAGGCCAGGCTGGAGCAGCCTGGGGTAGGGGAAGATATCCCTGCCCATGGCAGGGGAGTGGAATAAGATGAGCTTTAAGGTGCCTTCTAATCCAAACCATTCCAAGATTCTATGATTGTATGATATAGAACTCTTAATAAAAATTAACAAATTAAATAATCGTCTTCCCAGTGTCAGATGTATTTCCATATTTGAGACTATCCCATTTGTCCTATAGAGAGACAGTCCTTTGGGGATCAAAAATTCAGCACTGCTGAGTGATTTGAATGTCTAGGGCCAGATGTCTCCTGCTGGTGACAAAGCATACTCTGGCTGAGTCAGCTTAGACAGAAAGTCACCTCTGCAGATGAGTATCATCCCCAAATTTCTGATAATCCCACTTTGAATACGGGAGGGCAGAGTAAGGCTGAACCTCTCCTCAAGCCCAGCCTGTCTCCACAGGACTCGGTGCAGCAGCAGACCCTGCAGGCCATCGGGCAATTGGCCACACGCCGCTACCAGCCCCGGGCGCGGCCGGCCCCACGCTGGGACTCGGCCAGCAGCTGCAGCTCCGCCCCAGTCTGTGCCATCTGCCTCGAGGAGTTCAGCGAGGGGCAGGTAGGGTTTGGGCAGGGCTGTGGCACTCACAGCTCTGCCTTCCCAGGTCGGGGGGTCAGCAGCAGGAGCTGAGCATGGCAGGAGCTGGAAGCCTGTGAGATGCTTCCTTCTGAATGCCTGAGTGCTGGAAAGGGACTGCATCTGTGGAGGTCTGCCTGCCCCTGGGCTGTAAGCCTCTGCTGAAGTCATGTCTCCAGACAGGTCTCCAGCTGTTGTGGGGTAAAATGCCCATGTTGAAATAGGGTAAAATGGAGTTTGCTGCTCCAGAGCACCCAGCCTGAAATCTCCTTGTTCCCAAGGCCTTGCACCTCTCTGGATGTTCACAGAGCAGAACCAGAGGTGCACCACAGCCTCCTCCTCCTCCATGCACAGCTGGGCTGCAGATATCTCACTGTTAGACATCTGTCTGTTCTTCAAGGCTCACGTCCATCAAGAAAGACCCATCCAGGCCTTGGAACATGGTTCCCCTTGCTCATCCTTCTTCTCTCCACTTCTTTCTAGGAGCTGCGGATCATCTCATGCTCCCACGAGTTCCATCGGGACTGTGTTGACCCTTGGCTGCAGCAACACCACACGTGTCCACTTTGCATGTTCAATATTCTTGGTAGGGCTCTGACACAGCATGGGGACAGGGTTGAGTGTAGGATTGTGCTCAGGAGCTCCAGTTACTCTTGGGAGATGGATCAGCAGGTCCTCGTGTCCCTGTGCACAGAGTGGACCTGGAACTGTGTGCATGGAGAGGAGTCCCTTGCCTGTGAACCCACCAGGTTCAGAGCTTCTGTGAACCCAGCAAGGTGCTGAGCTTGGGCTGGGACCTGCATCAAGAGGAGGGATTCCAGGCCTGGAACCTGTGAGGAAGGGAAGGTGGGATTCAGGGGTCGCAGCAGCAGGGAGAGAGCTGAGTGTGCAGGACGATCAGGGTGCTTTGGTGGTGGCAGTGAGGAGTTGCAGAGTACGGGTGGGCTGCGGGGCCTTGGTGGGAGGGCAGTGGAGCATCACTGCCAGGGCTGCTGCTGCTGGGCTGTGGGACGTGTGCTGGATACTCCCTTCTTTCTCCACAGCCAGAGACTCAGGGGACCAGGCCATGGCTGCCAGCTCCAGAACAGTCCCTCAGGACATGGAGCCTGGGCGGCGACTCCACCTTTTCCGCCAGCATCCAGGACATGCCCTTTACCACCTCCCACACGCATATCCTCAGAGGAACGTCAGGAGCTTTCCCCCGGAGCCAGCCCACGGCAACCCCTTTTTCCACTCTCCGGAACTCTCCCAGCTGGATTTTGGCACCATCCACTACATGCCCTACAGACCAGCCACCTCCCTGCTGGCCTGTGGCCATGTGGCCCCGCTGGCCCCAGGCTTGCTGGGGCAGCAGCACCCTAATCCCTCTGCATGCGGGCAGGCGCTGGCACCCCACAGGACATGTCCCCTTCAGCCTCAGCCCCCCTGTGTGGCGCCCAAAGCAGCTCTGGCACAGAAGCAGCACCGTGCATCTGCCCTGCGCCGGGGGCTTGGCCACGGGCACCAGCACAACAGCAGTGGCTCTGGGGAGAGCTATCTCACAGAGCACAGCGGGTACCTGGCCGACGGGCCGGGCAGCGACTCCAGCTCGGGGCCCTGCCACGGCTCCTCCAGTGACTCCATATTGAACTGCACGGACATCAGCCTGCAGGGCATCCATGGCAGCTGCTCCACCTTCCGCAGCTCCCTCAGCAGTGACTACGATCCTTTCGTCTACTGCAGCTCCGAGGGCCCCACCGTGGACCACAGCCAGGAGGAGCTGTGGCCGCCCAGGGAGAGGCGGCCCCGGTCCTTGGACCTGATGGTGCCCGGGGGGGCTGCTCCGACCAAGCCCCAGGTGCTCAGCCACGTCCACTACCACCACCACCAGCATCACCACTACAGGCGGGACGCTGAGTGTCCCCCTGTGCGAGCTGGCCAGGGGCCAGGGCCACGCAAATCACGGTACTCTGGGGCCAAGGTTGCTTTCCACAATGCTCGGACACAAAAGAGGACTGAGAAAAGCCATCACTCTCAGCAGCCTCTGGAAAGCAGTGGAGTGCTGCAGGAGGCAGCTCCAGGACAGCCAGCCTGTCCCCAGGAGCCCACTCATGCCCCTTTCACTTCTCCAAACAGGTTGGACTTCAGTGTTGATGCCAACAGACAGTTGGGAGCATCTGGCACACCCCCTGTCCCACTGCCCCTCAGACACAGCTTACAGAGCAGGCATCACCGAAGGAAAAGAAAGTGTCCCCTGGAGCCCGACCCTGCTCTCCTGGCCAAGGACTCAGCCGAGCCCGGAGCCCGCGACACTCACCTTCCTCCTGGCCATCCTGCTGGCTACCACTGCTCTCCCGAAGCCCAGCCCCTGATCCCAAGTGCTCCCCTGCGCAGCAGCCCCCGGCCACTCTGGAAGTGTTTAGTGCCACAGTCCAGCTCCGAGCTCAGGATACAGGAGGAGGGATTGTCAGGACAGGAAAGAAACCGCTCAGTTCCTGCAGATTTCTCAGGGATGGGCACCCCCAGACACAGTCTGAGTGTCCACCTTCACTGCCCATCTCAACAGGGTGGTCAGGGTAAGTCTGGCCTTTGCTTTTCCTGGCAGCGAGCAGGTGAATGAAGGGGGGGTTTGCTGAAGGAACTCCAGCTGCCACGTCAGCTGGTGCCTTCCTGATGGGTTCTCCTACAGGAGCACTGACTGCAGGAGCATTCCAGAGCTCACCTGTGAGTGTGATGGTCTGAATGATGAGCAAGTGTGTTAAAGAGTGCACCAAGCCCTGAAGTACTGCAACTGAGAAATAAGGTGGCTAATTTTAATTAACTATCTCTAGCAGCTGGAATATCTCCCAAAGGAAGGGGTGGGACCATGTTTTTCAGTGTCCTTGCACCAGTCTGGGTGTCTTACTGGCAGAGTCGTTATCATTAAGGCTTTTTGAGCTCCAGTTGTAGCAAGCCCAGCTAACTGGAACCAGTGAGAAAGGAAGTGTGCATGGCCTAGGGTAGTAGAACAGACTAATTGAGTTGCTGGATTTGCACATCCCTCATTTCTCACCTGCCTTTGTTGCGTGGGAGTTGCTTTTTAGTGTCTTTTGGAAATCAGATGTAATTAAAGTTTGGCCCTCTGCCTAACTGCTCCACGTCTCTCACAAAGAGAGGGCAAATGCCTTTGAGACGAGTGTCTTTGAAAGAACTTGAGTTTAGCTCCCAGGTCGTGCTCTCTCAAGTCCTCTGAAGGCAGTAACCTGCGAGTCAGCAGGGGCAGGTGCTGGCTGGGAGCAGAGCCTGGCTCCCTTCCTCACCCTGCCACTGACTCATTGCAGGTCCTCGGGCAAATCCTTTTGATTTAGGTACCAAACACAGATCTGGCTGTCTAATTTCTGTTAAAACACTGGCTTTAAACTCGTGACTCACTGTGCCTATTGTGCTGCAGAGATAATAACTTCCTCCCAGTGCTTGTCTATCCAGCCCCACCCCAAGTCCAGGCTCCTGGTGCCTCAGAGGCAGCAGGGCAAGGGAGGCTGGATGGGCACGGTCCTGGCTCCCTGCGGTCTTCTGGCCTCCCAGACTCCCCGGAGCAGATATTTTTCCCAGGTGCAGAAGTGCCTGTCAATGCAGATAGGTGATAGGGAGGTTCTTCCAAGGCCTGGAGGGATGCTGGTGTTTGGAGAGACAAAGAGGCATCAGGGCAGAGATGTCAGGAAACTCTGAATGCGGATGCCCTCCCAGGATACCCCACATGGAGAGAGCCCACCTGGCTCAGAGCAGGCTGCCTAGGCCTTGCTTTGAGCTCCCAAATGAATCTGGGAGAGCTCCAAGAGCAGGAGTGCTAGGCATTGCAAGGTCCATGTTGGGATGCTTCTGTCTCTTGGGAAATGGTTCCTGCTTGCGAATGGAAATGGCCCCAGTGTGCGATGACCCTCTGATCGCCACCCAGAGCCAGTGCCAGCTGCTTTGCCAAGCACAGCAAACCTTCATTCCCTCTTCCCTCCCCATTCCAGCAGGTAGAAGGACCAATGTATTGAAAAGGGCTGTGAAGCTGTGTCTGTTTCCTGCAGTAGCTTCTATGGATGCTTTCAGGGCCAGCCAGAGAGTCAGAATTCCCTTGCAAGATTGAGAGACGACACAGATTCAGGATTTAACTTTTATTAAAAGCAGAGGACAGAGCACAGAGCTTGTGCAGGGCTTATGCCGAAAAGCCACCAAGCTGATAACATTGGTTGACATAACACAACCTCTGAGTTATAATCACATTGGTTCTTTATCTTAGGAAAGCTATAAATCAATAAAGAAGTAAAAAAGAGAAGAAACCAATCTCAATAGACAGTCCCTTGCAAGCAGGACACAAAACACAGACAAGGAGACCAAGGAAAAATGCATCTCTGCCTCCAGATAAATGGCATAAGGCTAAAAATATAAGTGGATGAATTAGAAAGCCCAGCTTTAAATTAAAGTTTTGACATAAACTTTTCAGAAACCCAGTATAAAAGAAAAGCAAACAGTGGGACTCTATAATTCCTAGGTGAAATTACAGAGAGGAAAAGCATATGTCTCTTCTGGTGGCATGGGAGAGACACTGCACTAAGGATAATGTGAAGTCCAGTGACGAGTGACACAAAAATCCCCAATTGCCCCCAAGTAGTGGGAGGGTGGCATTAGAATTATAACACTGCATCAACACAGGCTGCAAACAGACAGGAGAGTCTTACAAGAATATTGCTAAAATAAGCAGTCAAAATATGCTTTTGGGCACGAGGATCATTTACAGCCCCAGAAAAGGGCTGGTCAAGCAGCAGGGCAGGGAGGGCACATGGAAACTGCTTTTCCAAAGCCAAGGTGTGGCTGGAGAAGGAAATCAGAACAGAGCTGGATGCCAAGTGAAGTGCAGAGCCACGGTGAGACAGGCCAGGGAATATTTCTGTGAACAGTTTGTGTAAAACAGACTACTAATGCAAACATTTTCAGTTCCATCAGAAGGGAGAAGGTTGCTTGGGATTCTTCAAATCTAGGGAGTAACATGGGTCTGAGGGATATTCTGGGGCTGTAAGTGTGGAGCACAAGAGCAAACTTTATTTGAAGACCTTTATCTGAAGACCTTTGTTATTATTATTTTATTGCATTAGTGATCACCAGGGGAGTGCTCAGGGAGATTCTCATGTGGCACAGCTCCATTCAGGGCAGGGAGGGCAGGATCCCTCAAGAATCAAATCACCAGTTTGAGCACTTCTGAAATAGAGTGGAGAGTAACAAATTGCCAGGGCTACAGATTACCCACTGGGCATCCTGCAGGGCTCAAGCATGCAGCTGATAAATCCTGAATGTGGACTGCAATCTCTTATCCATGCCCAGAGCCAGGAGGAAGAGCTGAGGGCAATACCAGCTGGAAATAGCTGAAGCCACAGAACGATGAGCTTGACTTTCCAGCCAAGCAAATTGTTAAAAATTCAAGTACAGGGTCTGACTTGTAGGCACATGGCTGAATGTGAAAACAAGGGGAGCAGGCAACCCAGTTTTTGTAGTGAGAGATAACCTGGCTGATCTTTTAGGGGAAGGAAACTCTGAAAGGATAGAAGGGAAGGTAAATAACTCATTTAAAAAGGAGACAAGAGTGCAGATCAGACTTAATGGAGGGGAATCACTTAGAGAAGAAGAAAAGTGGAATTCTCTGACTGAACCTTCCAGCAAGCTCATAAATGTCCTGGAAAAGGAGAGGAGATAGGAAAGTGTATAACATAATATCCATCAGGATGTTAGCATTAAGACTGGATACAGAATGCTACAGCAAGCAGTCAGGTGAGAGAGTGGTGAGTGAAGTCCCTTGTAAGCAGCACAAAATGCCACACACGAGCAGAGCCACTTTAAAGTAAAAGTCACAACGTTATTATTATTGTTGTTATTATTATCATTATCATCATCATTATCATTAGCTGGCCGGGAACTATGTGGGACAAGCAGAAAGTGCCTTTATGCAGCTGTGTAAACCTGTGGTCATCTCACAGCTCCTGATTGCCAAAAAGGGTGGAAAAAGAAAGGGAAATCAGTCTTGGAAGAAGGGCAGAAAAATATCTGGTACAATCCCAGTGATGGGTTTTTCAGAGAAAAAAGAAAGAATAGTGAGACTTTCATGTGGAGAAAAAAAGTGATTAGCAGAGGATATGAAAGAGAGGATATCAAATTAGGAGGGCAGAGGAGAAGGCAGATAAGAGAGTACTTAGAACAAAGTAATTGATGGCATCAAACGGGAACCAGAAGCTTTAAAACACCCATAGGGCAACACATGGTGTTTGTAGTGAAACTGGTGCTGGTTGCCCAGGGGATGTAGATGCCAGAGGTAAAATGGTTTTGAGAGCCCAGATCAAGAAGTAGCAAATGCAGAGATGCAAATCCACCCTCTGGCTCAGGAAGTTCCTAAACCAGGGCTTCCAGAAGCTGCTGGTGCTCCTGTGGGATGCAGCACCCTCCAGGTGTGTGCTTACCTTGCCCAGCTTCCAGGTGAGGCTGAATCTTGGTCCACAGCCCCTGGACATTTTCCACAGTGCCAGGCAGTGCCATGCACTGGCATTGCAGGGATTGATGCTGTGAATGGTGCCAAAGAGCCTTGCATGATCTTGGAGTTTATGCCTCTTCCTTGAGCACCTTCATCAGTTCTTGGCAGGTTTTGCATAAAGGTGCATCCCTGACTCTTAATGTTGCCTGGGAGAGATCATAGCTGGGTGTTGTGTCCCTGGAGAATCAATCCTGGAGCAATGCTGATGGATCCTCTTTAGGAAAGACAGACCATTGGCAGTGAATTCCAGCTGGATGGCTTCCTGAACTGCCTCGGCACGCCTGGAAAGCATCCCAGAACAGCCACGTTACTCCAGCACAGTCTGATGAAATCTCTTGATTTCTCTTCCTGGGAAATCTCACCTCCTGCAGTGCTCTAGACATCCTCCCCCTCTGATCCCTCTGTCTCATCCTGAGTCCCTTTCATGTCGCATCTTTGATCTTTACTAGGGAGGGGGAAAGGGATTAGAGGGCAGAGAAAGACCACCCTTAAAACCTAACACCCAAAGAACATGATTTCTGTGGTGTCATCAAGGTGTGTTCCAGGTCATTGCCCTGCCATGGCTAGTCCAATAGCTAAGGTTCTCCCACCTCTCCCAGTTCATTATCTTTTCTTAGTACAAGCAGGGGACAATTATGCAGGCACAGCTTTCAGAAAATATTTTAGCAATGCTATTTGAGACTGAAGGCATATGAGTACAGAGGGCTTGAAGCTGGACAGTCTCTTTTTGGGTTGCACATAAATTGCTGACAAGGGAAGTAGTTAGAAATTGCTTATTCCACATACTTGTGACTCAAGTCACAAATGCAAGATATGCTTAAACTCTGTCTTCAGGTACTATGGCCATGCTTGCACATGTGTGTGCATGTATAACACCACGTGCATTCATTTTCCCACACTGATTACCCACTCTTTTCCAAGCAGAATCTCATTTGTTTGTTTTCCTTTCCACATATTTCATTTTCAAGGCTCCTACAGCTGGTGATATATAACCAACAAGAATTCGTTGTGTCTGTTCGAAAAGTTGTTTTAAATTGCCCTCGATGAATCTCCAAGTGGGCATTTCTTTTCTTTGATCTCAGACACATTCAGGAAAAAGGAAATAGGAAAAATAATGCCTGTATGCCTTTGCTGGGCTATGCTGAGCTTGTGTAAGAGTTCCAGGTGGGCATGAGAGACATCTGGGAAGAGACTGTGGCATGTGTGACAACAGGCAGTGACTTAGAGAGAAAGGGGTTGTCTGGAGCAGTGGCTCGGGTGCACCTTTTTAGGCAGCCCTTTTGTTGGATGGCTCCAAGTAAACTGATCAGAACCTGCCTTTCAATAATTCTCCAGGCAGAAGGGGATGGGGAAGAGCCTGGGCCTGAGCTGGGCTCAGAAGCAATTTGTGCAACCTCTCGAACACTGTGGAACGTGTCATTCCTGTTTTGCATCACTGCTCTCTGCTTTTAATGCCTGGAGTTTCTGTTGCCCCCTGGCTCTTTGAGATATGAATTGGTGATAATTTTTGAATCAGCTGTACAGATTTTCACAAAGAGCAAACATCAAAAAGCCTCAAAAGCAAACACTGAGTAGTGATGTGAATCCTGGGATGCCCTTAATCTGCCTCTTCAGATATATGTAAAGAGTAGCTTGATGTCTTAAGATTTTATTGTATACTTCACCTTAGAGGAATAAACTGGCTGAGAGGTGGCCGGAAAATTCCTTCTGAAAAACTGGGAGAAACTTCCTAGAATCATGGAGTATCCTGAATTGGAAGGGACCCACAAGGATCATCCAGTCCAGTCCCTGGCCCTGCCCAGAACACCCCAACAATCCCACCCTGTGCCTATGAGCATTGTCCAAACGCTTCTGGAACTCTGGCCTCGGGGCTAGGACCATTCCCTGGGGAGCCTCTTTGGGTGGCTTAGTGGTTTTTTAGTAGCTTTCACTTAGTGGGTTTTTCTGCAGCATCTGTTCTCTGGATTGCAGGGTCCCAGCTGCTGCAGAGCCTGGGAATGTTCAGCCAGGTGTAGCTGACACTTTTCTTTCTCCTTTTGTTTGAATGCAGGATCTGGAGAGGAGATCCAGGATGTCCATGAACATTCAGTTTAATAAAACACTGGCCTGTTTGCTCACTGGGAGCTGGAGTGGACACAGATGTTGATGGAGCTGCTGACATCTGGCTCTGCCCAGCCCTGCCCTGCTGAGACACAGACTGCTAAGAGCAGCAGGCCACTTGTGGTCTCCTGACACGTCCCCACGCCCCAGCAGTCACAGAAACAGAGCCCTGCTCTCCGGCCCCGTCTCCTCTGAGGGCACAGCACTGGCAGCCCCTCGTCATCCTGTGGCATGGCTCCAGGCTGGGCAGGGCTCCCAGGGAGAGCTCACCGAGTGAGTGCAAGCTGCTATTTTGGCGCATTCGTGCCACAGGAGGTTTTGCTAAACACTGCAAAAATAAACAAGCCTTCGTGACCAAAAGCTGCAGAAATTACTTTCTGTGGCCTGGTAGCTCCTGACTTCATTTCCTCACTTAGGTCAAAAACCAGATTTCTTCAATTAACTTTTCCATGCTTATTTCAGACACAGGAACAAGCTATTCTCCATCTCACCGCTCACAGGGCTGCCCTGCTGCTTCTGCCTTCAGTGGAAACCTAGAGCTCTCACCACTTTTGGTCACCTCAGTGTCCCTCAGCTGATGCCGTCTCAGCCACTGGCTGTGTTTGCCAGCAGCAGGAGAGGGGAAGACACAGGGACGTCAGCATTTCTGGGAAGGAGCTGGGTCAGACTCTTTCCATTACAAAGAATCCACCCTCTCATCTGGCAATGTGAACAAGTCTTTCACTCACCCTCTAACTCCTCCACCTACCTTCAAATAGCTGTCATGACCAGCCCTGTTAAAAGCATATTTGAAACATATCTCAGATGTCCCCATCACAGGAGTCAGGGAAAATCCTGGAGTTCCTGTGGCTCCTGCTTCTCTCCTTCCTCTCATCGTCCCAAAACACAACAAAAATTCCCAGCAAAAGCCTCCGTAATAAATGTAGAGCAGAGCCCAGCCTTAACTACATATTCTGAGATTCCTGAAATCCTTCAGGATTTTTCTGTATTTTCCAACATTTTGATGATTCAGGAAGAAAACTTGAGAAATCATCAGCTCTGGTTTATTACGTTCCCACTTCCCCCCCCCCATTTATGAGTATTTTGGAGTTTTCTGAATGTCACTGGTTCTAATTTCCTACATCTCATAATTTGCAGACAATCAATAAAAACAAAACATACCAAATTCAAAACATACAGAACCCATGCAGCTTTCAAACAGCAGAGAATTCCTGTCAAGTTCATTGACCTAAATGATCAGTCAGGCCAAAGAATCAGCCAGATTCCCATGTGAAGAGCACATTTCTGTGGCACCAAGTGCTTCCAAGCACAAGGAGGCATTGGTGAGGATACAACACTGGAGCTGAAGATAACTCTCAACAATTTGAAACTTGATGTAGGGACAGACTTTCCCATCTCCTCAGCAAAGCTTCCTGTGTCTTCCTTTGAAGCAGCAGCTTCTCAAGAGAGCACTCTGGTGGTGTAGTCCCAGTTCAGGATAATCCTCTGCCTTCCTTTGTTGGTGGGAAAGCTTTTTCCAGGGTTTGCTGCCCTTAATCCTTGAAAAAGGCATCTTTGTCCCAGCTGCTAATCAGTCCCTGACAGTCAAGTGATCAGCCAATAGCACTGTTTCAAAACCAAGATTATTCCCGTGTAGTATTCCCATTATTCCCTCATTCCTTGTCTCCTGTGACCAAGCCCCTGTGGAACCTTTCAGTCTAGGGCAGAGCTGAATGTCTTTCATCAAAGGACTCAGCAGAATTACAGGTCTGCCTTGATAGGGGTTCAAGGGGAGGAGAGGAAGGAACTCTCTGGGAACTTGGATTCGAAAGATTCTCTTTAATAGACGGATAATTATCCTTGGCCGCCTGGAAGGGAAGCAGCAGTATCTGAGAAAATAGGGAATGGTTCCTCACAGTTCTTTACCTCTGGCTTCTGAGTGATGCTTTTGAGTGCTCAGTGCCTGTGGGCTTCACCGTGGAATTTCCTCAGCATCCCTGCAGTGATGCAGAGCACATTTTCCTTCTTTGCATCCAAAAGTCACAGCTGAAAACTGATGAAAGCCAGAGTATCCCAAGCTCCCTCTATTCAAACTAAAGGCCCAGCCCTTCCCCAGGGACCCCCTTCCCAGGAGCTCCCACCCCCTGAACTGGGCATATGGTCGGGGTGGCTGGATATCTCCTCTCTTGCACAAATACTTCAGATCCTTTGGAAATGTGAATATCGGTTCATTTTGTTGTTGCATTTTGTTTCGTTTGTTTTTTTGCTGAGTCTGTCCTGGCTCTTGGGGTTGGGAATAAATTATGACCCAGGGAAAAAAAAAAAAAAAAAAAAGACCATACACAGAAAAAAAAAAAAAAAGAGTAATACGTTTTATGTATATGCAAAATTGTATTTATGTCCGATAAACATAAAGATGTGTGAATATGCTGATGTGCTCAGAAATATATTTATTTACTAATATATTTATCCATGTACCGGTTTGCTGCCTGCGTTTGTTCTTTGTGCGAGGGGCTGCGCTGGCGGAGAAGCTCCCGGGGAGAGACCCCGGCCCAGCCCGGCCGTGCCTGCGGGTCCAGGGCCTCGCCGGGCCCGGAGCCCTTCCCGGGGCGGGCCCTTCCCGTTCCCGTTCTCGGGGCGGGCCCTTCTCGTTCCCGTTCCGGGCCCGGAGCCCTTCCCGTTCCCGTTCCC